>SAYR01036617.1:1405456-1462254 GCA_004382745.1 Argopecten irradians irradians | reverse complement strand
CGCTGCACCTGGCGTAGACATGATGATGGAAGGAAACACACAGGTTTGGCTTGCAGGAGTGACATGTGATGGGGATGAAACCTCGCTATCGGACTGTAGACACCACGGCTGGGGAATCACTCCGGACTGTAATCCAGACAGCGAACTGACTCGAGTTGCAACAGTCATATGTGGTAAAGTTAGCCATTACATTATTCTTATTGTATTCTAGTTATTATGTACGTATAATTTCAAGAAGATGCAAGAATATTAGGTAATACACTATTTCAGATAACTTAATATATGTTACTTAAACACAAATATTTTCTATTATATATTTTTCCTTGTTCATATGTTACCAATGATGTGGTTTGAAAATTAACAAAAATCAGAAAAGGAAAATAGAAAACATTTAAAGAAATTGTTAATAAGCATATAATTTTATTGAAAGGGAGACAACTCATGATTTATTCATATAGACGCATGGATTATAACAAATTAAAATTTTGGTAATAGAAGTAAAGTTGATACTGGAATGAAATAGCATGGTAGTGTGCTTCATTTAATGTTAATCCTGAATCTGTTTGATGCAGATCATACACACGATAAATTAAAGCACTATTTTTTTTCAAATTGGATATCTGATAAGTATATATATGAACATTCTCATAATAGATAAAACAAGTTACCTAAGACCCTATAATTTTGGAGATGATAAAACCTCCGTTTCTACATTTTTTACAGATTCGACGTTATACAGAAAATGATGATTAATATTTTTCAAAACGTTTTGCAATTCAAAATGAATACGATATTACTGTTTGTTAACCCGGAAGAAACATTGGGCGTCAGTGTGTTTGTTTTTGTCCAGTTACAAAAGTTGCTGTTTTTCAGCATGTCTTGCTAAATATTAAAATTACATAAACTACACTAAAATGTAAAAATCCAAAAACTAAAAGGTGATTTATAATATTTTTATTTATATAGATATTTTCATCCCAGTAAACCTTGAAAAATATTACTGCAAACATGAGCTTGAAATAGCGAAAGATTTAAATTTAGTAAAAGAGAGTGAAACATTTTCAGCCAAATAGGCCATTTCGTATAATTCTTGAATCAAAAAATCTGCAAATATCTGAAGGATTTGTTTTTGACAAATTCTTTATATGACAACTTCTATGAATAGACAATATATTTTTAAAACTCGCAAAACGAGCCTGTAATGTGACTGAAACCTCACCAGACCGAAATCCTTAATAACTCTTTCTCGACTATTTTGCCGTTTGAAATTATAAAAAAATATTTTATTACTTTTAGATAACAACTTATTAGATAACTCCATCAACCTTATATTGTTATTTTCTGTTACAGATTAACGATATTGACATTCCATAAATTTATCAAATAAAGGGAGATAATTCAATCATCGTTTTTACTTCATTGCACCAATAATTTTCACCAAATGTAACGATGCAGAATAAGCAAGCATTTCTTCTTAAAGCATTTATTTCCTAAAATAGTTTATACATGATTTCTATTCCTGGGACGGATCTACCTCAGACGTGCGTGTACAGAAAATAAATGAATGATAATCTAGCAAATCACGAACAGGTTCCATTGCTTCCTTTGACAATAAAAAATATATACCAACATATCCATTTGATAGAAAAAGAATAACTAATATTGTACGAAAGAAACATGTTGATGTATATGTAAGATTAGACGCTCAATAGCTTGCTTTTTTTTAACATTTTGAGATTTTCAAAATTAAAATCATTCATTCAAAGCAATTTACTTGAGATGTATATAAAAAAAAACACCTTAAAATGCAGGTATACATCATTCATAAACCCTTTGTTTCTTTGTCAATTACGTTTCTTATTTACGCGTGTATACTCATAAAATGATCCCCCTTGGTAACGTTTGTATCTTAAATAATTAAACATTTTCCTCCTAAAATTATCTTCCGTAATTGGTAACTTATTTACTTTAGTTATACAAACTTCCCTGAAATCATTTCCCTTTGCAATGTACCGTTCTTGGTTAAAAACGTTCTCCTCCTGAAATTATCTCCTTTGCAATTCATCGTTCTTGGTTAAAAAAACATCCTCCTTCTGAAATGACCTCCCTTTGCAATTCATCGTTCCTGGATACAATAACGTCCTCCTCCTGAAATTGTCTCCCTTTGCAATTCATCGTTCTTGGTTAAAAAAACGTCCTCCTCCTGAAATTATCTCCCTTTGCAATTCATCGTTCCTGGTTTTAAAAACGTCCTCCTCCTGAAATTGTCTCCCTTTGTAACTTATGGGATCCTCTTTCTCGTGTAAACAGATGAGCGATCTGCTTCCGTCCTGAAGTGTACTTATGAGATGGGAGACCAATGCCCAATGACAGTCACAGGATCTGACCACTGGTATCCTGTTTCAGTAAGTAGTTCATCAAGTTAAAGTTCCTTAATTCCTTTGGATGAAATATAAAAAATATACTAGATGTATAACACGTTTATAACGATCACACTTACAACAAATTCATGGTTATAGCGATGTCCCTTTCATACTCTCAAGGTTCCTATAAGATATTTAGAATATATGTATAACGAACTGTGCTTATAACGAAGTGAATTTGGTGGTCCCCAAAGGTTCCGATTGTCTGTCAGTAGACACAACGACCGACTATTCATACTGGGGATATTTCAAGGATATTTGGTGTCAGTAAGCACTATACAATGAAGAGATTACCAGCACGAGTTAGCCCCTCCGTTTTTCAGAGTAATGCAGGAGTAAAGTTAGTACCTTGAATGACAGTATACCACAGAAACATACTGTTAGTACACCACATGACAAAATACTGGATTGCAATAGTGCCTGGGGGAAGCATGCACTAGTGGCGCGAAATTGAGCGTAAATCTAGTAGTGCCCGAACAGAAATATATCATATATCTTCTAAATCCCACTATAAATTTGAAATATAAGTTGTATCAAATATAGAAAGTCATGCATTGAACCAATCAACCATATATGAATGTCATTGATCAAAAGGCTTATATTATATTTAAATAACATTTCTTACAAAGTTTGTTTTAATCAAATAACTAAATTACCTAGGTTTACCATGTGACCAGTGAATATTCATTATTGCATTGTTGTTCGACCTCTGTAGGCTGCCGACCACACTGACGTAAACACCGGACCGCATTTCGCCATCGGAGGCAACAGATACATGCTGTACAACTCGGACAGGAATCTCTACAACCAGCCTGCTGTATTACAGACACCCGTGATCACAGGGGGTAAGATTGTCAATAGGAAGTATATTATAGGGGTAAGATTGTCAACAGAAAGTAGATCATAGGGGTAATATTGTCAACAGGAAGTAGATTATAGGGGTAAGATTGTCAACAGGAAGTTGGTAACAGGAGTAAGATTTTCAACAAGAAATAGATCACAGGGGTAAGATTGTCAACAGGAAATAGACCAAAGGGGAGAGATTGTCAACAGGAAGTAGATCACAAGGGTAAGATTGTCAACAGGATGTAGCTCATAGGGGTAAGATTGTCAACAGGAAATAGATCACAGGGGTAAGCTTGCTAACAGGAAATAGATCACAGGGGAGAGATTGTCAACAAAAAGTAGATAACAGGGTTAAGATTGTCAACAGGAAATAGATCACAGGGATAAGATTGTCAACAGGAAGTAGATCACAGGGGTAAGCTTGTCAACAGGAAGAAGATAACAGGTGTAAGCTTGTCAACATGTAAAAGATAACAGGTGTAAGATTGTCAACAGGAAATAGGTCACAGGGGAGAGATTGTCAACAGAAAATAGGTCACAGAGAGAGATTGTCAACAGGAAGTAGATAACAAGTGTAAGCTTGTCAACATGTAAAAGATAACAGGTGTAAGATTGTCAACAGGAAATAGGTCACAGGGGAGAGATTGTCAACAGGAAGTAGATCACAGGGGTAAGATTGTCAACAGGAAGTAGGTAACAGGTGTTAGATTGTCAACAGGAAATAGATCACAGGGGTAAGATAACGAACAGGAAGTAGATCACAGGGGTAAGCTTGTCAACAGGAAATAGATAAAAGAGGTAAGATTGTCAACAGGAAGTAGATCACAGGGGTAAGATTGTCAGCAGGAAATAGATAAAAGTGGTAAGATTGTCAAAAGGAAGTAGATCACAAGGGTAAGTTATCTTCATCAAATTCACACACAAAATCCACACTTAATTATGTATGTACCACATGAAACGTTAAAACAAATGGCTATAAATGAATTTCTGGTGAAATTTATCGTTTTTCCAATATTTCAGGATCAGCCGTCTGTCTGTCCTTCTATTACTATATGTACGGTGGAGATGTTGGAAAATTCCTTGTGTTTGATTCGTTTGGTCGGGATATCTTAACATTGACCGGTGACCAAGGTCCGACATGGCACTTCCGGCAGGTCACCCTTAACCACACCTCAAACTTCCAGGTAAACTTCCCTCTAGAGAGACAATACTCCTAGAACTTTAATAAGGTTTTATATTTAAACGATATACTTATCTTACATCGATCCATTTTGATGACACTGTTGGAAGTACTTGAGGAACCTGAGAAAAATCTGGACATTTAAACTACAAGAGATATGTTGATAAGATTGGTATAAATAAACATGATATTAAGGGGAAATGAGTAAACTATATCCTGTAATGTCCCCTTTCAATGGAGTTATTACTAAATTTGTGCAGCGGAGATAATAGTCATCCACTCAACGACAGTTCTATTTCAGATTTCAATCAGCCAATTAAAATTATCTAATTGTTTGTAACCTCACAGTTTCCTGATTTATGCCTGGTGTGGCCTGCTTGTGTATAACGTACTGAAAAGTTTTTAACTGATATAACCAGTTATTTTATCATGCCAAAAAATTCTGATGTGTGATTACGATTGAAAAAAATGGTGTAATGATCTTTTCATATTTGAATGGTCTCTGTTTAGGTCATATGACCCGAAGGGTCAAGATGACCTATAGTCATCATGTTTCGTCCGTCGTTGTTCGCCATGCGCATTTTAAAATTCTTCTCAAGTTCAAACAGAAATTATCCTGACATTGTCCCGACGAAGTATTGTTATTTTTTTAGTTGATCCAAAATCCTAGTTGGCTGCCACAGCCGCCATCTTGAAAATACATTCTTAACTTCTTCTGAAGTTCTGCCCGTGCGATTGACTGAAACTTGCCTGAAATTAATTGTTATATTTCAGGTTAATCCCAAATCGAATGTGGCCACTATGACACCAATTAATTTCCTGTACAACTGTTGCTCAGATGACCGTTAATACCCTTGGGCTTCTTTTTATAGTTTATGATATATTCTAGGATTTTAGATGAATGCTATAAAGGTTAAATTTGAAATGAGATGCACTTGTAAAAAGTAATTTATATTTTTTTATGTTTTCTAGGTTTATTTTGAAGTGATGAACCCACGGCCGTACATTGTCAATGGAGATGTTGCATTAGACGAAGTATACATAGTAGATGGGGCTTGTTGTAAGTAAATGTAAAGGCTATAAAGGATATGCTAATAATTGTCTCCATGTACCGATGTCAGGCCTGCAGTATTTTTCTTTAATGGGGCATAATAATATATCTTCTTTTTAGTTTGAACAGAATTTTTAAAGTTTTAGGTTGATACCACTTACAATAAAAAGTACATCACTAGTAATAGCCACATGCGTTTTTGTTTTATTAGCAAGCGAGGAATCAACGTGTTCCCTGCTCCCTGTGGACCCCCCTACCTGGCCCCCGGATACATTGGGCCCATGTAGATTTGGGGACGGAACCTCTAGTGACATGTGTGGGTATACATCCCAAGTCAGCTCAGGAACCCAGGACTGGCTACATAGTCAGGCACTTGGCAGTGTGAGACCAGACGTCCAGCTGCCATCCGACGAATGTACGTAATGTTAAGATACAATTGTTATCCATCGAACATATTTACTATGTTGATCTACATAAAGTTTTAGATATCAGTTTTATCTATCTTTCTTGGAAGATAGTTATACATACAAATTGAAGTTTGCAGTAATCCTAATTATATTGATATTTTAATGTAAAAATGCTCTTTATTTTTGCACATATATTTTAAGAAACATTTTGAAAAAACTGTGACAAAATGTTGTTGAGCTACCGAACATACTCATTCGGGAAAAAAATCCATTGTAAGATGCTCCACCGCGTGCTGTTTATTCTCTCTCAAAACATAAACAAACAAATTAGTATTTTTCTTCAGTTACAAAGGTTACTTACTTTACACCATAACCACCATTGGAAAGTTTGAGCATCTAATTCTACTTCAAGATAAAAAAAGATTAACAATAAATAATTGTTTCCCAATACAATTTTGTTACGCTATGTCTTATATGGCTGATTGCTTATGCACCAATAGTAAAATAAGTTATCTTTTATTATTTTTTTTGTTAGACATTTATATACATGATTAACCACCAAATATTGTTAAAACAATGAGTATCGTTTATGATCTGTCGGCGGTGGAGCATGTTAAAGCGTCCAATGTACTGATGATATATTGTAATGTACCAAATGATGCCATGATTTGTAACTTTCCACTACAACAGATGGATCATACATGGTGTACTATGACGTAAGCGGTAGTGACGCTGCGGCTGGCCATTCGGCCACGCTGATGTCCCCAGCCTTCGTAACCGGAAGTACTAGTCGACTGGAATTCTTGGTTCATACCGCTGGTGATAGTGTTTTATCGGTCATGACCAACGGCTCGCAGTCGCAGCATATAGTTACAAGCCTGGAGAACCGATGGCTACACAAGTGCATGGATCTGCCGGCTGATGTGACAGCTACTGTGGTGCTGACAGCTACCCAGGGATCTGACACCAATAGTCACATAGCCGTCAGGAATGTTGGGGTACAACCAGGCAGTTGTCCAGGTACTAGTTCTTTACTATATAAAGTTCTCAATGCTTAAGTTTATAAAACTTGTTTTCTCTAGTTTAGAATAAAAATCAAGATTGAACTTAAAAGTAAGGAAACAAATATGGAAAAAAGGAAATTCTGCTAACCATATCCACATATATAGCTTTGTGTATGTTTTATTAGTTTTGCATGACCTACTTTGTTTCACAGTGGCTGGTAGTTGTACCTTCAACGAGCCTGGAGACTGCCATTACCTGTCAGTTTATGATCATCAGATGCCTTCCATGGCCTGGGGAAAGGTTGATTTATCGAGAGAGACATCTTTCCCACTGGACCACACTACAATGTCTCCTACAGGTAAACATCAGTAATTAAACTTTACAATAGACTTCCGGTTCACGGAAACCATTAATCGTGTTATTCCTGATGCGGTGTCGTAGTGATTAAGGTGTCTCGACATATCATCCTTTGTGTCAAAGAGTTGGGCAATTGCTGACCGTTTTTTCGATCCGAGTACCCTGAAATTCCTGAACCTGGCACATGATATATGGCCTTTGCTGTTATCAAGACGACATAGAGTTCCACCAAAAATCAGAATTCTCGAAAACAAAAAATGGCTTACTTGATCTTGTCGCAATTGAAGTTTACTATAAATTGTGATTGATGTTGGTCATTACTAGACGCAATATACCTCTCGGATAGAGAGAACTTCTCTAACGATGACGACAGATACGTATATTTGATTTTATATAGGAAATAAATACATATATAACAACTTATATAGGATAATGTTAATCAAAATTTATTTCTGTGATTAGGTGGGGTGTACAGGAGTCAACAATTCGATAAAACTGGGAATGATTATGATGGTCACGCCGCCTGGCTTCTTACGTCTCCAATAGACACTTCCTTTGTCTCAAGTGTCGAATTCCGGCTGATCAAGGGAGGTCACTCACGTATGATTGTGGGCTTCAAACCTTGGGGTATAATGGCTGAGAATCAGACAATGATGGACGACCTCATGATGTATAACATGGACCCAACCAATTCGTCTGTAGTCCCATTACTGGTGTTGGAAGGGTCGGATGAGACCAGTACGTGGAGAGGGTACTGTGTCGATCTTACTGACGTTCATGGACAAAATGGAAGCGTCGTGTTTATGCATGTAGGGGTGGACTATGATCAAGATATCGATGCCTATCTATATTTAGACGACGTTTATATGGCGGCAGAAAGTTGTCAGAGTTAGTATATTTCATTGATGTGTGTAATAATCAGTTTAAGAATATGTGTTCACAAATTGATAAAAAGTAAATTTTGTCTTTCTCTCAATTTACAAATATCTGAAGATTCCATTGATACATTCATGATTTGTTTGGTTAGTTATATGGAGAATAAACTATTTGATTTTTTAGCTCAGCTGGTCCGAATGTCGAAGGTGAACTAATATGCGATACCGTGGCGTTCGACGTCCGTCTACAAGCAATACGCTACTAGTCATAAAGCAATACGCTACTAGTCATAAAGTACTCATAAAAAATTGTCATCATCGGGCATTATGGTAACTCCCCTCTGAACTCTCCTCCCCAATAGAGGAAATAGAGCATATTCATTTACATTGCTTATAGCCATAAAAAACCTACCGGGGTTGAAGGGAAATAGTTTTATTTCACTACTAAAAACTGATGGCCTAGGATATTGACTTTGGCCCAAGAAGCGTGGTTAATTGGGGAAATAGAGGGGATGTCTTTAGATTGCTAAGAGCCATCAAATACCTTGTTGGCTGTAGTCAAATTTGGTCAGAAACATCCGCAGATGAAGAGGTTTAGATTGTGTATCAATGGTGATTCTGACCCCATTGTTGACAGGATACGCAGGGGATAGTAGCAGAAACAGAGGAAATTATCATAATTGCTACTAGTCAAAAAGTACTTGATAAATTTGAACCAAAACTCGTCAGAAATATCATTGGGGTAATTGGATAAATCTTGTCTCCAATTCCGCTGAAACATGAGGAAAGCAACCGGTTAGAGGTCAAATACAACCCTTTCAGAATTCATTAGAATCGAGGGGAATTGACTTTGTATAATTTGTGACTCTGAACCGTGAATGCAGGGAGAAATAAATCATTTGAATCATCATAAAAGTATCATTGAATGAAAGGAACAAAGGTATCTAAAAGCTAGGTCTTGAAATAATTTGCCTCCATAAGTATGATGAATGGCATGAGTTAAGAAAATTATTAATAAAAGCTTTTTTTACATTCTTCTTCATTTTTGAAATGTAGTATTTTATCTTTGTCATTGTAATTACCAGGGGAACAGAACACGATCACATGGCCTCTTAATTAATTTACTGAGGATTACACATATAAACAAAGTCTTATTTAATCGTTCTAGTAAATTAATTAACAAAGTTTATAAACAATCGTAAACATATCACAGCATTATAACAAATACTATTAACCATCAGAAATCAATTATTAGTCAATTCATGAATTGTTGCACTGAATCAATGTGTTGTATAAACTGTGTGCTGATCAACATATTTCAGAGAGCCTTGACACTTGTGACTGGGAGAAACCCTACACGTGTGGTATACAATACCTTGACTCTGACGTCTGTCCTCTTCAAACGGATTACCGTTGGCAGTTCGCTGGCTTTTCTGACGACGGTAAGTCAATTTTGGTGTGGCATTAATGTATAGGTTGCCTTATTAAAGTTTGTTTTTACGAAATTATATACCCGAGAATACAACGGGAAAAATAAGTACTATACGTAATCTTTATAATTCATTAGCGTTAGAAATTAACGGTTGTGCGGACATTTCTACCTGCCAATTACCATACAGGGGAGGTCGCGTGTTCCTCACCCCCTCGTGGAACAACTACACTGTATATGGTAACGTGTTATACATCCATCATTTGTTTATGATGATGGATAATTGAAGACAAATCTATGCGATTATTTTAAAATAATTTGTATATTATATACCACAGTAATAATTATACAGAATTGATGACTTACCTATATAGAAGTATTACAAAAAAGGCAAATTTGATCATATTTAAGTAGCTATACATATTATATGACGTTCCATTAAAGAGTGGCTACATTGAGGTCATGTTCATTTTAGGTCCTCTTTAGGTCCTCTGTAGGTAATTAGCTAAAAGTGATGATAACTTTAAAAGTTTCTTCCTCTTGTACCCAGAATTGATTCTGTTTGCTGATGCCACCAACGGCTGGCCAGAAGACAACGCTACTGTGTACCTCACCTCCAACAGTTCTGGTCTGTCTCTCCAGTTCATGTACAGGTTCCGCAGCGATGATCCGGCCTGGATTAGTGTCAGTTTCGGCTCACACGAAGACAACATCAGGAACATTTTCCATGTAGACAACTGGCAGTTCTACTGTGCTGATATCGCCAGTGACAACCAGACACTGCGGAGACTGGAGCTGCAGACACAGAAGGGACATAATCCATCTGCTGATGTTGGCATCAAGGGTATCAGTTGGTCGGAATCACAATGTCCGGGTATGGAATATAATATTTGATAATATATTGAATCAATTTGTACTAAAGATATGATTTGTATGAGACATCCAACTAATTAAAATTAAATAATAAATGCCATAGGCTAGCATGTTCTCATCTAGATGTATTGTATGAGAATCTTTAATCACTGAGGAGCCCTAAAAACACAACAGAAGTAAATTCGTCGCATCTATTACGGGTGCTAGAGTTACAATGTAACAAAATATGGTGTGAAAAAATACGATTTACCGTCGATTGTCCCACCTTCCGATGATTGTGACGACATACTTTGACGTGACTTTTGTGACGTCATAAACACTGAAATGTGAAACTGATCGACGGTAAATTGTACTTTACTCACGTCGTGTTGGTCACACACGTTATAGTTGCAAATTCACAACCCTATAGGGGCATGTTGCCAGGTACTAATTGCAGGAGTTTTCTGTCCTCTTAATCCTTGTCCTATAAAAGGAAGAACAAAAACAATCCTATACCCATCTTTGACCTAGAAATTAATTTCAAATGAATTTATTCAATACTAACCTGATAACTGGTTATCCAAGATTATAATTGCTAATAAATTTGTGCTATTCATTATTTTAGAGGTCTCTGCTAATTGTACATTTGATGATGGTAGTACATGCGGCTTTTCTAAGGATTCAGGATGGGAGCTGAAAAAGTACTCCCGTCAGCCGGGTAAGACCATATAATATTTAAGAGGACTATGATAATTGTTTAATGTTATTTTAAAGAGCCAATTCACAGCACATATACCTCTACAATATATATCTATATCGCCAATACTGGAAATGTACGCTACCATTTAAAGGGTGCTCCACCGCTGACAAATTGTATTTTTCTCAATAAAAAACAGAAGCAAACAAAGCCGTTTTTTTCTTTAGTTACAAAAGTTACTTACTTTACACCATTATCACCATTGAAAAGTTTGAGATTCTAATTTTACTTCAATATAAAAATATTTAATTGTGTCTCGAAAAAAATATGTGACACTACGTCTTATATATTATGAAGTACTGATTGTGCATGCACCAAAAGCAAAATAAATTCTTTTGTATTATCTTTTTGTGTTAATTAGAATGTTATATTCATGATTTAACATCAATTATTGTTCAAATGGTAAGTATCGTTTATTTTCCGTCAGGGGTGTAATGAAATATTTTGAAATTTAATGTATAAGGCCGCTGACATTCATCTTTTATATAAGTTCCATTTCAATGGAACCCATCAAACTATGACACCATGTACAACCATTTCCAGCTTTACAAAAACGTGTACTTGCGGCGTAATTCTCTAGAATTATCAATTTTCTTTTGTACCCGTTATACAGATGTTATTGTTAATACATAATTTAAATATCTTCTCACCTCTTGGCCAAAAAGGTAGGCATTCATAGTCAAACTTTCATTAATGTTACGAAGTTTAAGGGAAATCTTAACTCAATTAATTAGAAAACATTATAAAAAATGAAAAAAAAGTGTAATGCTTTCTCGATGGAAATACATTTTATGCTTAAAGATTCAATGACATTGTGGTACAGATTTGGAATCTATAAACGCCAAACCATACGATTAGAAATTCATCATGAAAATGGCGTTGTTTTGAGTATGATCGGTCCCTCGTTATGTTGCTTATGACATCCTATCATAATAGGAAGGTTCTGACTCCACGGCCACCAAGAGACGGGATCTAATCCACAACTGTAATTTGACTTTGAAGTAATCACAGTATCGTAATATACAGTAAAATTTATCACAGCGACATATGTTGTATAAAGACCACCTACGTGAAACGAACCATTTCTATATCGCTATGAATAACTACCACTTGGATATAGTGACCATTTTTTCTTTGTGCCCTGAACGTTTTTTATCAAAATGTTTGACTATAATATAAATTGTTTATGATATTCCAGGATACTACATTGCTATCCATACTGGTTACAGTGAGTACCAGTACCGTTCGCTGCTGTCCCCACCAGTTGTCACCGGAAGCCCTGCCTGTGTGGAGTTTATGTACCGTATGAAAATATCTGTTATGGGCAACACAAGCTACATCGTGATTAACATCTTTAACCTCATGTATGATGAACCAATGCCCATGATGGTGAAAAACATTACATACCATTCAGATTCCTGGGTGAAGGACCAATTTCAAGTTAATTTCCCTAACTTCCGTTTTCAGATACAGGTTGTTTCCGACACTATTATGGAATATTCATTCGACGATTTCATCGTCACTGATGGAAGTTGTGATCCGATTGGTAAGTTGATTGGTAATTAGTTCCTGCCGCAATGTAATTCTTCAAACAACTTGTTTGCTTTTTATTCAATAACCATTTTTGTATAAGAAGTTAATGACATTTATTGTGTTTTGCCTTTGGGTCAATTTTCAAAACTAACAGTTTCGTTGATATTTGTATCCGTGTACATGCTGGTGCACATGCTTTAAAGGGATAAAGGAAGAGTATTACATCTTTGAATATTACATAGTTACCTATCTTTCTGGTAGGTATCCATTTCGTCGTCATTATTTTGTGGCGCAATTTACCTGTTTTCTGTATGACGTTAGGCTCGAGCACACATGACTTCACAATTAATACCTACCCACAAGGACAGATACCTCTTATAGGCAGATTTCCATGGAATTTGAAAAAGACCTTCTGTTTCAGATTGTGGTGACTCCCTTTTCTCGTGTCTCCGTGACAACATGTGTATCGACATGGACCACGTTTGTGATGACGTAGAGCACTGTCCTAGTGGTGAGGACGAGGCTGACTGTAGTACGTAGCTTTCTACATATCTTTGTACACGAGATCTTTGTAAGGCTTAGAAGGCAATTTATGATGACTATTGGAAAAAAGCCTTAAATTTATAGGATAGGAGTTGCCTTCAATAATTGTGTATTGTGTTTATAACTGATTGTATAGACCTGGTTGCAAAACAACTCGACCAATCAGACTGTTATCAGTTGAGATTTAATGTTTTTAATATTTCCAGATGGCTAAGAGGTTTTTCTTATCTTACCAGATCCCCGCTGCCTAAAACGAAGTCTCAAATGACCTATTCTAATCGCCTTTTGTCCGCCGTCCGTCGTGTGGCAATTTAAAACAATTTACTTTTTCGATTTCTTCTCCAAAACTACTGAACCAAATTATTGAAATTTTGCAGAAACCTTTCATAGCCAAATGTCAACCAGAAATGTGAATTATATGGTCCCAGCTATGCAGGGGCCTAAAGGGGTCGGGCCAAAAGGGGACAAATAGGCTAAAACTTCAAAAATCTTCTTCTGAAATTCCAGAAATGGTAGAATCAAAAACTCTTCATAGATTGAAAGGTCTTAAGGTTCTATACAAAAATTGTGAATTATATGACCCTGGGTTCTCACGTTTTCCTTTGGGGAGGGGTCAAGTTTACTATAGTTAATATAGGAAAAACACATTTTATAAGCATTATTTGCTCAATTTTCATAGGAAATGTGTCAAATTTTGTTAGTCTATTTCTGAATTCACAGATTTGATAAAACCAAATATTCTTCATAGATTAAAAGGTCGTTCTTAAGGCCTATTACAAAAATTGTTTATTTCATGGCCTTAGCTGGTATCTCGGATTTTCCCTCCGAGTAGGGGGTCAAATCTATTATAGTTTATTTTGGAAAAATACATTTATGAGCAATATTTGCCTAATTTTCATAGGAAATGAGTCAAACTAGGTTAGATTTATTACCCTGCGATAGCATTTTAGCATATTATTCATATTGGTCCTGGCCGACCCCCAGGGGCAGATGGGCGGGGCCAAAAATGGGTCAAAATGACTAAAATTAAAAAAAAAAAAAAAAAAAAACTCTTCTGAATTCACAGATTTGATTGAACCAGATACTCTTCATAGATTGAAAAGTCAGTTATAAAATCACACACTGATTTCAAGGGCCTGATTGGCCAATATATAGTGTTTTTGTGTCTTTGCTTCATTCTGTATCCGAACTCAGGTGACCGTTAAGGCCCATGGGCCTCTTGTTTTCTTATACTACCAGATTCCTAAGAGATTTTTTCCTATCTTACCAGATTCCTCGCTGCTTAAGATATGTTTTTTATCTTACCAGATTCCCCACCGCCTGAAAGATTTGATTGTTCCTTTGAAGACCGAGATATATGTCAGTACATGACATACAACAGTGAGATTTTCAGGACGAGTGAATGTGACCATACCTTTCGGGATGGCACAGGTAAATGAACTAAGTTAATTACATCCTCGGTAGTCCAGGGATTACTAACATTGTCGTCATATCTACCCCTGGACCATTTCATTGTGAAACTGAAGGCAAAAACAATGCCAATCCAGCCATGTACATTGACTTCCTTCGAAGAGTTCAGAATGACCACCACCTTAAGAGCCATACCGTGCGGTTGTTTTGGTGTACATGATAGGTCCAATATACCTGTGTTATCTGTTGTCGCACACATAAGGGCGGATATAACGATAGAACAAGTTTATTCATATACAGATAGATTGTTGTGGTTAAATGTTAAAATTTTGATAGGTCCAATATACCTGTGTTATCTGTTGTCGCACACATAAGGGCGGATATAACGATAGAACAAGTTTATTCATACTCAGATAGATTGTTGTGGTTAAATGTTAAAATTTTGATAGGTCCAATATACCTGTGTTATCTGTTGTCGCACACATAAGTGCGGATATAACGATAAGTTTATTCATACTCAGATAGATTGTTGTGGTTAAATGTTAAAAATTTGCTTTTCCTGATGGTTAACTCATTTTCAATACATTAAAATATGTCTATATTAAAGATGCCATACAATCATATTTAATACTTACTTGCATTGGTAATTAAAAAGTTTTACACTATTAATTTATTATTTTCTATGGCGATTCTTCCATTCACTCCAGTATATTTCATGAATATCTTTTCACCCTAGTCTAGGCTTACTTCTGAAGTCAATTTCATGAATATCTGTTCACCCTAGTCTAGGCTTACTTCTTTCTGAAGTCAATTTTCAAGAGATAACATATTTCCTATGTTGAAATGAATTCAGGTGTATGTGTTACTGCTCAGACAACCAAAAACTGCAAACTCTCCCTTCGATAACTTGTTTTTGTATTCATTGTGTTACAAGCGTTTAATATGTCTAGACAATAAACGTGTGAGATTCTCGTTGCTTTCGTGATCAACTTCTACATTTGTGTTTTATTTCGTGGTCTTATGTGCTCTTCATAAGGTATTGAGTTTACGCCATTTTTTGTGAGTATAACGTCATTTTTGTCCGAGAAATGAAGGTAAATTTGACATGCAAAGATAAGATCAATAGCTAAATAATACCTTCAAAAGCAGATAACTCTGTAATATGCCTTTGCGTGTATAATATTTACATCCTACTAACATCGAGGTGAAATTGTTATTTCTTATACTTCCAGGTCACGGCCTGCAGATGTCCTACTTGGATTATCGTGGGTTTTCACTACAATATATGGAAAGCCATGAGGTTATGATCACCCAACCCAGCTGTCTGACGTTTTACGTACAAGGTTATGAAAATGCAGATATACCTTTGTCTGTCAGCCTGAAGTATGCGGATGGCCACACTAATAGGATCGGAGACTGTGGCTATCCTGAAACCTCGTCCGAATGGAACAGAGTGTCTCTAGACATTCCTGCAGGAAACTATAGCCTGGTGTTTGAAGCGGGAAATTATTTCTACCCTTCGTATTTTAGAATGTGTTTTGACGATATCAATGTGATAGATGGAAAGTCATGCGAGCAAGTTGGTGAGAAACACATTCTTATTTTATTCTTTTTACATTGTATCCCCTCATACCTATAAATTAATCTTAGGCAATACACACTTGTCATGTGAAGTTGTAATGTAACTGCGCTGGCTTTATGTAAAAAAAATAGCTTGAACTTGGATCTGGTCGACCGCCAGTGACCAGATTGTTCAATTGGTGGGTCATTGTTTCAAACCTTTGTTAGGGCCTTGCATGTTTTCGCTCCGACTACATTTGGTGCCGTGACCTGGATCATCTTTCTATCATTAAGAGTATGCTTTACGGACGGGGGGAGGGAGTATCCTATACCTAAAACAAATGCGTCTTTGGGACCAAAACAGAAAAGAGGAGGCATGGGTGTACTAGCTCTGAATAAGATCGTTCACTGGGCACCAGGTAGCTCAGTTTGTAGAGCGTGGTAAGTGTTCTGAGGGCCCGCATTGAATCCTATACTGTAATTCATATACTATTACATACAATGTAACAATATTAACAAAATGTCTTTTCGTATGTTTAATATCTAGCTTTAAAGAAATTGATGGACTCAAATCAATACTATAGCAATGTCTGACAACGAAGATCGTTGCTAATGTGATGATTTATGTTATATTAGGATGTGCTATAGACGAATTTAGCTGTCCAAACACCTTATTGTGTATTCCTGCTGACCATGTATGTGATATCACTCAGCATTGTCCTGGTGGGGAAGATGAATTGAACTGCAGTAAGTATAATTCTCTTACCAATTCTCAGATATATCTCTTGCAAAATCTCTTATATACCTTTTACAAAATCTCTTTTATATCTCCTACAAAATTTCATATGAATTTCTTATATATCTCTTAATTAATGTCTTAAATGTATTTGATGATTTTATTCTAGACTCCTTGATAATATTTATAAATCCCAAATAATGTTTTAGAAATATTTATTCAAATAGTGACCTGATCTTGTATAAATTCCTTTAATATATTCAAATCAAAATGCCCAATGCCTTACAAATATGTCGCTCATCTCCTTTATAAGTATTTTACAAATCTTTCACAGAAAGCAACAATGTAATTTAATTAATACTCAACTTCCGGTATATTAGCAAACCAATTACAAGCTATATATAGCCAACAGTGTCATGTGTTTGCAGTGTTATCTCCGCAGATTTCAGGAGCGACACTGATGAATGATTCCATTTTATATATATAAGAGACCTGATATCTGATTAAACTTAAGTTTGTTTTATTTTATTTTTGGCTTTTGCATCCTGTCATTCAGGGCATTCAAGTGTATATAAGTCTTTAGAGCATTTCTAGTTTACTCATCAACCTTCACAAATGATTAATTTATAAATAGATCAATTTGATGAGGATACACCATTATATAATACAAATTAAGACTATTTGCTGACTGATAATTCCCCCACTTTCTTGTTATATATTTGTTTAAAGATTGACGTTTTAGTCACTGTAACGTTGAATTTCAGGACAAGATGTGACGTGTGATTTTGATGAAGATGACGTATGTAAATGGCGCCTTGGTAATGACTGGGGATACACTTGGCAGAGGAACTCTACCTTATCATACTGGGGAATCAACTTAGATAGTGGTAATTCATTTCACTAAACATAACCTCTCCTTCTACTACGATGTTATGCTGAAATCATCTTGTCGTTTTATCTGTACCTCTGTCTGTAGAAATATTGTGCAGACAATTCATAAATTATTGGGATGATTCAAATAATTTTAGCAGCATTATTGTGGACCATGTGTAAAAATCCATATAAATTTTGGTTTTGCCAACATTGTTTGCCGACTAGTAGCCAGGTTACTACAAATTATTATTTGCACATGTTTTCTGAAATGGCTGATAACCCAATACTTCTTTGAGATCAATTTTGTTTGACTTAATCAATTATTTTAACATATGAATGTCACGTATTACAATGGAAGGCTTCAATAACGGTAAGCATGAAAACAGCATGGAGGATTATTTAATTGGTCTTTGGATTGCATTTCTAGTAAGTTATCCACTTCTCACCTTATCCAAACTCTGTCCCAAATCAGTTGATGGACAGTTTGATTGACATCCAATTGTCTTATTTTATATCACTGTTGCAACATGAATGAAACATTTTGTTGTCCTGATCACCCAACAAGCGAATCCGATTAGTTTTAATTTGGACGGGCATCCTTTTCTAATATCCTGAAGTCTATTTACCACTAACCAAAAGGCTTGAGGTTATCAAACCATCGATATTGTCCATATTGAAGATTTATATTGATGCGGTTCACTTTCCCAATAGTGCAGGGTGTGTAAAATGAGTTTCACTTTCCCTATATTTTACAGTGCCTGTAAAATGAGTTTCTCTTTCCCTATATTGTACAGTGCCTGTAAAATGAGTTTCACTTTTCCTATATTTTACAGAGCCTGCATCTGGAAGTTTCCTCTACATGGGCTGCCCCCACTCATACCTGTACAGCGTTCCTCTAATGAGCCCCCAACACACCCTGTGGGAAGGAGATAATTATTGTCTTGAGTTTGCGGTAGCCTGGTTCCATCCCTACTTTTTCTCGTACTCCAAGCTCGAGCTGAAACTGTACTCAGAAAGCACTGATGTCGACTTTGATTGGGAGAGAATAGAGATTGGAAATATGGATGTAAACTGGTCGCATTACCAAGTAGACTTGGGGTATAAATCGTCTAGATTTGGAGTAATATTCAGTGGCTCCACCTACCAGAGTTTTATTGCTCTAGATAACGTTACATTAACGGCAGGAATGTGCATCGGAGGTAAATAATACATAATTAATGTGTGTATATATGCATTTAACAGAGGTAAATAATATATAACTAATGTATTCATCAAATTAAAACATTTAACACAAGAAAACAAACTTGCATCACTGAATACAACGAAAATATAACTGATTCATGGCGAACAACAATGTCATTTATTGAATGGAAATATTGTACGAATGGGTGCAAGGGATGTACATGTACATTATTAAAAGGAGATAATCGGTGATTAAGTATCAGAGTGATTCAACCGATGTTATATTGTATTCTTAGAAACATTTATACCCAATTACCAAAGCTCTTATAATAATTTTCCTCCATCACTTATCTTTCATGTTTCAGAAAAGTCAACATCTGAGATGCCGACAACTACAGCCAATCCAGGTAAACAATAAATATTATTTGTGATTTGCCATCAATATTTCTTCATAAGTTATAATACTATAAATTAAAAATAAGCAGGCAAAATCTGTAGTGGTTTGCTACCAACATTTTATCATAGCAGTTGTAGAAAAATGGATGATAACAGATTAACTCTCATTCAGTCAGACTTTTGTTGCCTATGCATGCTCCAACAGATCGAGTATCTGGTCAAACTGAAACCAGGTCAAGGGTTACCGAGATTGTGTTAATCAATTTATTTGTAAACTGCATACCATTATTTTAATTTGATTGCGCTCATGTCATTTCTGTATCTATGCTTCAAATTTCATTTTTATCTAAAATCTATTGCGGAAAGAAAAATGTACTGCTGGAATTAGTAGGCCATGCTTTGGGAGGTTCCCATATGTACCCCACCTCCCTCTTCACCCCCCCCCCCCCCTCCACCTCCCTCTTCATTGCATAAGTTGGGATGAAATTTTGGTTATGATGTCATCAAGATTGCTGCCTTCTTGAATTTCACTTAAAAATGGAGAAAAAACCAGTAATAACATTGACATTATTTATCAACCGAATCGAACAAATGAGGTATCATAATGATCAAAATAGAACAACAAATACATAACAGGGCCAACTTATCCGATATATGTAGATATGTGTACGCAGTAGATGAAAAATTAGGATTTTTAGCTCAAAAATGGTAGTTTTGTAGCATCTTTTTCATATCTTGTTTTATGTTACCCGACACAGCAAAAATGTTTCCCTACAACAAATTAGTGGTTGTAATCAGTTATCTGACCTCTAATCAATTAGTAAAACAAAACAATTCAGGAATTATGGTTTGCTATCATCAGGTTTATGAAAAATCTATAAACTATACCTAAAGTTTCATGATGAATTAGAATACCCCAAGTATAACATTTGCTATTGATTCATAAATAGAGAACTTAAATGCAGAATTAGCTAAATATCTAGGCAGGATTTCAAGTTTCCTAACATAATCCGTTTCCTTATTCTTCAAGCCTGTCTTTGGGTTAATGTCATTAACAGTATCCGAAACGCTTTGTGTCTTTGATAATGAGCACATTCACTGTTTATTCCCTGTGTATGACACATAACGTGAACAACTGGTCCGATGCTTACTACAGTGTCACATATTTCTGGTTCTCAATTTTCATCGGTATTATTGTCTGTGCTTTCGTCACTGGCCCTGTCCATTAATCATGAAGTGATCTGGCATGTCTGGTAGCTTGTACAAACAGTCCAAATTATCAGAATCATCATAATCCAGTTCGGCGGAAGCCAGAACGTCGTCTCAGATGTCGATGAGTTGCTGTGACAGTACATCCCCTGGTTCCATTTTGTCATCATTGTGTTTTTTAAAAGTAATTTGTTTCAATGTTTTTTTGTTCATTTTGTAGAATAGTGGCGTCTCGAAAGTCTGTCCTTCCGTTAATATCAATAACCGAAACTTATTGTGTTGTTCATTTATAGTTGTTCATTATATTTTGGCCATTGTGATACCTCATTTGTCCAATGCGGTTGATAAACGTCAATGTTTTGACTGTTTTCTTGATGATGTCATAACTGGATGTTTATCCCATTTCATGCATATTTAATTTGTGATCAGGCGGTCATAAAGGTTCAGAAAAATATAGGTTTGGAGATTTTGGGGTTGCATGTGGGACCCTCCTTGCTCATGCTTACAGATTATCGGGTTCGTTTATTGTTCTCAATCATTTTGAAAGTTTTCCATTAACATCCAAAGTAAGAACAGAACAACACCATCTAGCGATAACAGTTTGATTCAAAAACATCGTTTTGCCTGACACTTGTGGGTGTAGTATCATGCATTTGGTCAATTGAAACTTAATATAATAAGAGTGATGCTAAATGCAATCATTTTAATTTTCAATAAGTTTAAGCCTGTTCGGAGGTGCGTGTGGGACTCTCCTGACCCATGACTCTTTATGGTGTAATATCATGCATATGATTTGAGTTGAGAATTGTGACTTAGTATCAAAAAGGGAAAAAGTGAAGTTAAATGCAATCATTTTATTATCAATAAGTTTAAGTCTATGAAATAAAATGATGTCACCACAAACATATTTTGTTTTACATTCATTGTAATGTTTTGTAGCTACCAATGGCACCTCCAACGACACGACTCCACCTGGTAATAATTCATTTTGTTTTTAAGATCTCTGATTTTTTATTTGATCTTTTAACATACATGTATTTACATGTAAGATAATACTAGGAGTAACAGTGCTATAGAGTGTAAGGCACTAGTCAGAATCCTAAGACAGTTTTAAATGATAGTCTGCAGGAAGAATTTGGATGTTTGTAAGAACAGGTATATAGTTCATGTCACTGCTAACTTTACCTTAATGTTGACTATTAAATTGCTTAGTTTTCTCCCTCCAAGATAATTTACAAGAGTGATATTCCTCTTGGATAAGTACCAAAAACAATCTTTGTTGAAAACATTTACTTCCCTCCTTTAATAAGTGACAAGAGTTATCTCCCTCTTTTTCTGTTTTAGAATTGTGTATGAGAGTGAACCAACCGATATGTAATACATACGGTTATAACAATACATCGTTACCCAATGTATTGTGTCATGACATGATTTTGGAGGCGGATAGGTCAATGTTTGCTGCAAGTGAAGTTTGGGTATCCAGTGTGCCGATCCCTGATGCATGTCAGGCAGCTCTCATGGAGGGACTTTGTGCCATCCACTTCCCCATGTGTTCAGATGGCAATGTTACACAGTTGTGCAAAGGGCAATGTGAAAGTAAGTACCTTAGGGTAGGAGGTATTGAATGCAGCCTGTTTCCAAACATTGTACCTTTCATTCTAAGACAGTTATTAGACCTAAGACGGCAGGTAATGGCACTGTGATATCGCGCACATACTCTTTCTTTTTATTCTTCTAGTACAAACATTTCGTAACTAGATATTTTGGTGTTTCTTTTTCAGAATTCTTCAAAATACTGGAATTCTGCATGCCTGAACTCGATGACCCAAGTTACTATAGAAATATATGTAACCTGCTACCTGACATTGACTGTAAGGTCATTGACCGTAAGTATTTATATCCACATGGAGTATTTATATCCGCATGAAGTATTTATATCCACATAAAGTATTTATATCCCCATTAAGTATTTGTATTCACATTAAGTATGTGTATCTACAGTAAGTATATATATCCACATTAATTATTTACATTCACAGTAAGTATTTATATTCACAGTAAGTATTTATATTCACATTAAGTATTTGTATTCTCATTAAGTATTTATATCAACATTAAGTATTTTTATTCACATTAAGTATTTGTATCAACAGTAAGTATATACATTGTATATTCACAGTAAGTATTTACATTTACAGTAAGTATTTATATTCACAGTAAGTATTATATCCACCTTAAGTATTTGTATCTTATCCTGTCTCCATGTCATAAAAATATATAATAAACTCATCATGGATTACTTTGTTGAAATGACATCAAAACTGCAAAATGTCATATTACAGTGGTGATATTCTGCTTTTACATATTACAAAGTTATCTGCCATTGCAGGTAGACATTGATTGTGATGTACTTTTTATGCCATACCGTGGCGTCCGGCGTCCGCGTCCGGCGTCCGTCTCTCCGTCATCAATCGACTTCTTCTCCATAACCACTGGTTGGAATTTAACAAAATTTGACAGATAGCATCCTTATGGGTTACTGACTTAAAATTGTACAAATGATGGGGCTGACCACCAAGGGTCTTGAGGGGCGGGGCCAAAAGGGGTCTATTTAGCTATTTCCATATAAACGACTTCTTCTCTGAAACATGGTATATCACTCATAATGCAATGGTAGCATCCTAATATGATAGGGATTCAAAATTGTACAAATGATGGGGCTGACCCTCCGAGGGCCTGAGGGGTTGGATCAAAAGGGGTCAATTTTACCAATTCCATACAAATGACTTCTTTTCTGCAACTAAGCATGGGATAGCCCTCATAATGTAATGGTAGCATCCTTATAGGGTGGGGATTTAAAGTTGTACAAATGATGAGGCTGACCCTCCGGGGGCTTGAGCGACGGGGTCAAAGGGGTCAATTTGTCTATTTCTATCTAAACGACTTCTTTTCTGCAACTAAGCATGGGATATCACTCAAAATGCAATGGTAGCATCCTTATAGGGTGGGGATTCAAAATTGTAAAAACGATAGGGCTGACCCTCCTGGGGCCTTAGGCGCGGGGCCAAAAAGGTTAAATAGGCTACTATTTTCCTATAAATTACTTTCTCTCCGAAACTATGTATTTGATAGCATATTTGTATGGTATCTATAACATCATTATATGGTTTGGATTCAAAATTGAACAAATCTTGGGGTCAATTTGTCTTTGTGATTTTTCAATCTCTAATTACTAAATTATAGAATTACTCAAAGAAAAAACAACAGGTGAGTGATACAGGCCATCTGGGTCTCTTGTTTAAGAAAACCACGCGAGTTTTGATCTCAACATGGAAACCTTCCTGGAAGGGAAGAACCTGTAATCTGCAGAAATGATTTAAAATGAGACAGAGAGTTACTACTTACCATATATACCAAATGGTATAAGTTGGAGGCACACGCTCACAAGCTAGAGATGTAACAAAAGAAAATTATGATAATGAAAAACACTATAAACCCATCAGCGAGCATTCGGGCCTCGGTTGGAATCAAATGTCATGTTTCCTGGTGCGTTTCTATTATAATGAAGATTTCAAAAGGAGACCGCTTTAGAATTATGGGGGTGATATACCCAGTTTTGATTGCACTTTTGTGTAATCTTATTGTCTGGTTGTAGACTAGATGATTGCCCTCGACCTTTCCTGTCTTATATTGACAATGCTATAAAACAATGATGCCCTATTTGTCTTATAAATGTTGTTTACAACGTAGTTAGAGATCAACATTAATGCGATGAGTGTTTAAAATTGTCAAATATTCCTTGTGTTAACATTGGTGCTTCACTTACCTATTACAGGTATAGAAAACTTCAACTTTACTGTACCAGCAACAAACGACACCACACCACCGACTAATGATACGTCGCCCCCAAGCAACACAACTCCATCACCACCAGCTAACGTCACCTGGCCTAAGTCTATAGCAGGTAACGTTTCCAGGCCGAACTGTATACAGTGGACCCACGATAATCCGGTCGTCAATAGTCTGGAAAACGCACAATCCAGATTGATATATCAGAAACTGATCTTATCATTGACTAAGTAAACGGCAGACCGAAAACTCCGAACGGTTTGGGCTCGGACCACAGGTATTCAGGTTATCGACGGTCCACTGTAGCACTACCCTAACACAACAAAGATGCATTTTTTAATAGTTTCATCGCCGTACGCTGGAATAGTAATTTTAATACAAATCCATCGAATATGAATATTTTGTCTTTTTTTCAATAATTAAAACATCTCGGTCTTGTGATCTCGAATGCAAATGCTGGACTTGATGGAATAAACCATTAGTGTTCTGTTACGTATCAGATCTGTACCGGTATATTCATGTCTGCCTCTGTAAATACCCAGTAATTATGTGATTTATGTCCACAGACAATGTCAGTCTGACGGTGGACCAGGATGGTTTGGCTACAGCCATGTTCGACGGCACCAATTACCCTGTATGTCATGTACCATCACGGGAGGCACGACTCATGTGTGAAAAGGCTGGTTTTAGGCAAGTGATACTATACATGTATATGCATTGTTTCCCAACGTAGTCCGAACAATTGCATTGGGGTTTTTTTCCGTTTGTTTTTTTTTCACTTGTTTTTTGTCGGTTTTTTATGTCTACTCAAGTCAACCAAAATACCCCTTCCTGATTTCATGCTATTTTAGACATTGTATTCATTCAACAGTTCATTTTACTTAAATGAGTGCTCGGTCAATAGAAAAAAACTTGATGGCATTCAAAAATATACCACACCTTGGTATATTTAGTAAGGCATTCAAAAATATACCACACCTTGGTATGTTTAGTAAGGCATTCAAAAATATACCACACCTTGGTATGTTTAGTAATACTTAGTACAATTAACAGAGCATTCAAAAATATACCAAAACTTAGTAAAGTTAATCGGGCATTCCAAAGTATACCACACCTTGGTATGTTTAGTAAGGCATTCAAAAATATACCACACCTTGGTATATTTAGTAATACTTAGTACAATTAACAGAGCATTCAAAAATATACCAAAACTTAGTAAAGTTAATAGGGCATTCAAAAATATGCCAACATTTAGTAAAGTTTATAGGCCATTCAAAAATATACCAAAACTTAGTAAAGTTAAAAGGGCATTCAAAAATATACCAAAACTTAGTAAAGTTAATAAGGTATTCAAAAACTATACCAAAACTTAGTAAAGTTAATAGGGCATTCAAAAATATACCAAAACTTAGTAAAGTTAATAGGGTATTCAAAAACAATACCAAAACTTAGTAAAGTTAATAGGGCATTCAAAAATATACCAAAACTTAGTAACGTTAATAGGGCATTCAAAAATATGTCAAAATTTAGTAAAGTTAATAGGGCATTCAAAAATATACCAAAACTTAGTAAAGTTAATAGGGCATTCCAAAATATACCAAAACTTAGTAAAGTTAATAGGGCATTCAAAAATATGCCAAAACTTGGTAAAGTTAATAGGGCATTAAAAAATATACCAAAGCTTAGTAAAGTTAATAGGGCATTCAAAAATATGCCAAAACTTGGTAAAGTTAATAGGGCATTCAAAAATATACCAAAACTTAGTAAAGTTAATAGGGCATTCAAAAATATACCAAAACTTAGTAAAGTTAATAGGGTATTCAAAAACTATACCAAAACTTTGTACAATTAATAGGACAAAAAATAGTATACCTTGACAAGTAATGCGTTTTGTTTACACAGTGCTGGACATTCTGAAATGCAAGGACTGCATTCTGAGATGGCGATAGGTGTGGCCTGTATGGACAACAGTACAAGTCTGTCTGACTGTTACCTAAACGTCACATCCTGCTACCTAGGCACACTCTACTGTGGTAGGTCTAATCACTATAGTCAATGTTCTTATTCCAGGATCATGATACTTCAGTGACTTGAAATAAATAAAATGTATTTGTTTGAACGAAATAGTATGGCGTGCGAACGCAATAATTTCATTTCTTTCATACCTACGGGTGTAATACTGGCTGGTCTAGGGCAATACACTCATGCCACCTGAGGATGTATTGCATGGCTACCCATGCAATAAAGCCTCGTGACATCACGGTTCAACAAAATTTCTATTTCCTCGGAATTTTTTGGTTGAAAATATCACGTGATTTTTCTTGTATGAAAAATTGACTTTCAGCCATGGATTTCTTCGAATTTATCTCAAAATGGCGTGATATTATAGTTGTAAAATTGCAATAAAACGTCGAGGTATGAAAGAACCCGGCAAGCCTCGGATTTTACTACATTTTGTGACCCTCGGGTAGAATATCCCTATCCTTCATATCCACATATGAAAGAGTCTTATATTATTTCATGTCCGCATTGTTGTTTGGTTAGAAAACACGCAGAATGTAAGGGTTACTGTAAGCTCTATACAGGGCCCACTGTTGTTTGGTTAGAAAACACACAGAATGACATGCGTATATACAGGGCCCACTGTTGTTTTGTTAGAAAACACGCAGAATGACATAAGTCTATACAGGGCCCACTGTTGTTTTGTTAGAAAACACGCAGAATGACATGAGTCTATACAGGGCCCAATGTTGTTTGGTTAGAAAACACACAGAATGACATGAGTATATACAGGGCCCACTGTTGTTTGGTTAAAAAACACACAGAATGACATGAGTATATACAGGGCCCACTGTTGTTTGGTTTAAAAACACACAGAATGACATGTATCTATACAGGGCCCACTGTTGTTTGGTTAGAAAACACGCAGAATGACATGAGTCTATACAGGGCCCACTGTTGTTTTGTTAGAAAACACACAGAATGACATGAGTCTATACAGTGCCCACTGTTGTTTGGTTAGAAAACACGCAGAATGACATGAGTCTATACAGGGCCCACTGTTGTTTGGTTAGAAAACACGCAGAATGACATAAGTCTATACAGGGCCCACTGTTGTTTGGTTAGAAGACACACAGAATGACATAAGTCTATACAGGGCCCACTGTTGTTTGGTTAGAAAACACGCAAAATGACATAAGTCTATACAGGGCCCACTGTTGTTTGGTTAGAAAATACACAGAATGACATAAGTCTATACAGGCCCCACTGTTGTTTGGCTAGAAAACACGCAGAATGACATAAGTCTATACAGGGCCCACTGTTGTTTGGTTAGAAGACACACAGAATGACATAAGTCTTTACAGGGCCCACTGTTGTTTGGTTAGAAAACACGCAGAATGACATAAGTCTATACAGGGCCCACTGTTGTTTGGTTAGAAAACACACAGAATGACATAAGTCTATACAGGGCCCACTGTTGTTTGGTTAGAAAACACGCAGAATGACATAAGTCTATACAGGGCCCACTGTTGTTTGGTTAGAAAACACACAGAATGACATGAGTCTATACAGGGCCCACTGTTGTTTGGTTAGAAAACACACAGAATGACATGAGTCTATACAGGGCCCACTGTTATTTTGTTAGAAAACACACAGAATGACATGAGTCTATACAGGGCCCACTGTTGTTTGGTTAGAAAACACACAGAATGACATGAGTCTATACAGGGCCCACTGTTGTTTGGTTAGAAAACACACAGAATGACATGAGTCTATACAGGGCCCACTGTTGTTTGGTTAGAAAACACACAGAATGACATGAGTCTATACAGGGCCCACTGTTGTTTGGTTAGAAAACACACAGAATGACATGAGTCTATACAGGGCCCACTGTTGTTTGGTTAGAAAACACACAGAATGACATGAGTCTATACAGGGCCCACTGTTGTTTGGTTAGAAAACACACAGAATGACATGAGTCTATACAGGGCCCACTGTTGTTTGGTTAGAAAACACACAGAATGACATGAGTCTATACAGGGCCCACTGTTGTTTGGTTAGAAAACACACAGAATGACATGAGTCTATACAGGGCCCACTGTTGTTTGGTTAGAAAACACACAGAATGACATGAGTCTATACAGGGCCCACTGTTGTTTGGTTAGAAAACACACAGAATGACATGAGTCTATACAGGGCCCACTGTTGTTTGGTTAGAAAACACACAGAATGACATGAGTCTATACAGGGCCCACTGTTGTTTGGTTAGAAAACACACAGAATGACATGAGTCTATACAGGGCCCACTGTTGTTTGGTTAGAAAACACACAGAATGACATGAGTCTATACAGGGCCCACTGTTGTTTGGTTAGAAAACACACAGAATGACATGAGTCTATACAGGGCCCACTGTTGTTTGGTTAGAAAACACACAGAATGACATGAGTCTATACAGGGCCCACTGTTGTTTGCTTAGAAAACACACAGAATGACATGAGTCTATACAGGGCCCACTGTTGTTTGGTTAGAAAACACAAAGAATGACATGAGTCTATACAGGGCCCACTGTTGTTTGGTTAGAAAACACGCAGAATGACATGTATCTATACAGGGCCCACTGTTGTTTGGTTAGAAAACACGCAGAATGACATGTGTCTGTACAGGGCCCACTGTTGTTTGGTTAGAAAACACGCAGAATGACGTGAGTCTATACAGGGCCAACTGTTGTTTTGTTAGAAAACACACAGAATGACATGAGTCTATACAGGGCCCACTGTTGTTTGGTTAGAAAACACACAGAATGACACGAGTCTATACAGGGCGCACTGTTGTTTGATTAGAAAACACACAGAATGACATGAGTATATACAGGGCCCACTGTTGTTTGGTTAGAAAACACGCAGAATGACATGAGTCTATGCAGCGCCCACTGTTGTTTGCTTAGAAAACACGCAGAATGACATAAGTCTATACAGGGCCCACTGTTGTTTAGTTAGAAAACACACAGAATGACATGAGTCTATACAGGGCCCACTGTTGTTTGCTTAGAAAACACACAGAATGACATAAGACTATACAGGGACCACTGTTGTTTGCTTAGAAAACACACAGAATGACATAAGTCTATACAGGGCCCACTGTTGTTTGGTTAGAAAACACACAGAATGACATGAGTCTATACAGGGCCCACTGTTGTTTGGTTAGAAAACACACAGAATGACATGAGTCTATACAGGGCCCACTGTTGTTTGGTTAGAAAACACACAGAATGACATGAGTCTATACAGGGCCCACTGTTGTTTGGTTAGAAAACACACAGAATGACATGAGTCTATACAGGGCCCACTGTTGTTTGGTTAGAAAACACACAGAATGACATGAGTCTATACAGGGCCCACTGTTGTTTGGTTAGAAAACACACAGAATGACATGAGTCTATACAGGGCCCACTGTTGTTTGGTTAGAAAACACACAGAATGACATGAGTCTATACAGGGCCCACTGTTGTTTGGTTAGAAAACACACAGAATGACATGAGTCTATACAGGGCCCACTGTTGTTTGGTTAGAAAACACGCAGAATGACATGAGTCTATACAGGGCCCACTGTTGTTTGCTTAGAAAACACACAGAATGACATGAGTCTATACAGGGCCCACTGTTGTTTGGTTAGAAAACACACAGAATGACATGCGTATATACAGGGACCACTGTTGTTTGGTTAGAAAACACACAGAATGACATGAGTCTATACAGGGCCCACTGTTGTTTGGTTAGAAAACACACAGAATGACACGAGTCTATACAGGACCCACTGTCGTTTGGTTAGAAAACACGCAGAATGACATGAGTCTCTACAGGGCCCACTGTTGTTTGGTTGGAAAACACGCAGAATGACATGAGTCTATGCAGCGCCCACTGTTGTTGGTGTTATCAGTGACGCATTACGACATTCCTGCAATGATAATGCTAAAAATTTCATTACCTTTTCCTAAGTAAGGGAGAAAAAATTATCAAACACGAGTCTGGCGAATGGACGCACCCAGAAATTCTCGTGCTAACCAGCCAAGATGTTCATCTCAAGTTAATCATACCTTTAATGTCGTATTGATATGAATGTAAACAAATACGTTTGAAAACTGCTACTTCCTATACAGATATTCTATGTCATTTTAGTACCGTTAATATTTCTGTTTTATACTTTTAGTTTAATATTATTTGATGAACTTTATCCTGTTAGTTGATGCCACAGCAGGTTGTGAATTAGTAATTGTTTAATATTATTTGATGAACTTTATCTTGTTAGTTGATTCTACAGCGGGTTGTGAATTAGTAATTATAGTTTGATATTATTTGATGAACTTTATCTTGTTAGTTGATGCTACAGCAGGTTGTGAATTAGTAATTGTTTAATATTATTTGATGAACTTATCTTGTTAGTTGATGCTACAGCGGGTTGTGAATTAGAAATTGTTTAATATTATTTGATGAACTTTATCTTGTTAGGTGATGCTACAGCGGGTTGTGAATTAGTTATAGTTTAATAATATTCGATGAACTTTATCTTGTTAGTTGATTCTACAGCAGGTTGTGAATTAGTAATTATAGTTTGATATTATTTGATGAACTTTATCTTGTTAGTTGATGCTACAGCAGGTTGTGAATTAGTAATTGTTTAATATCATTTGATGAACTTATCTTGTTAGTTGATGCTACAGCGGGTTGTGAATTAGTAATTGTTTAATATTACTTGATGAACTTTATCTTGTTAGGTGATGCTACAGCGGGTTGTGAATTAGTTATTGTTTAATATTATTTGATGAACTTTATCTTGTTAGTTGATGCTACAGCGGGTTGTGAATTAGTAATTGTTTAATATTATTTGATGAACTTTATCTTGTTAGTTGATGCTACAGCGGGTTGTGAATTAGTAATTGTTTAATATTACTTGATGAACTTTATCTTGTTAGTTGATGCTACAGCGGGTTGTGAATTAGTAATTGTTTAATATTATTTGATGAACTTTATCTTGTTAGTTGATGCTACAGCGGGTTGTGAATTAGTAATTGTTTAATATTATTTGATGAACTTTATCTTGTTAGTTGATGCTACAGCGGGTTGTGAATTAGTAATTGTTTAATATTATTTGATGAACTTTATCTTGTTAGTTGATGCTACAGCGGGTTGTGAATTAGTAATTGTTTAATATTATTTGATGAACTTTATCTTGTTAGTTGATGCTACAGCGGGTTGTGAATTAGTAATTGTTTAATATTATTTGATGAACTTTATCTTGTTAGTTGATGCTACAGCGGGTTGTGAATTAGTAATTGTTTAATATTATTTGATGAACTTTATCTTGTTAGTTGATGCTACAGCGGGTTGTGAATTAGTTATTGTTTAATATTATTTGATGAACTTTATCTTGTTAGTTGATGCTACAGCGGGTTGTGAATTAGTTATTGTTTAATATTATTTGATGAACTTTATCTTGTTAGTTGATGCTACAGCGGGTTGTGAATTAGTAATTGTTTAATATTATTTGATGAACTTTATCTTGTTAGTTGATGCTACAGCGGGTTGTGAATTAGTAATTGTTTAATATTATTTGATGAACTTTATCTTGTTAGGTGATGCTACAGCGGGTTGTGAATTAGTAATTGTTTAATATTATTTGATGAACTTTATCTTGTTAGTTGATGCTACAGCAGGTTGTGAATTAGTAATTGTTTAATATTATTTGATGAACTTTATCTTGTTAGGTGATGCTACAGCGGGTTGTGAATTAGTAATTGTTTAATAATATTCGATGAACTTTATCTTGTTATGTGATGCTACAGCGGGTTGTGAATTAGTAATTGTTTAATATTATTTGATGAACTTTATCTTGTTTGTTGATGCTACAGCAGGTTGTGAATTAGTAATTGTTTAATATTATTTGATGAACTTTATCTTGTTAGGTGATGCTACAGCAGGTTGTGAATTTACTCCACCTGTACCAATGTGTGGATACCAACATTCCGATAACTGGTATTGGTCACGTGAAACACGTATGTATCTATGGCAACGCTTTTCTTACAGAATATTGAATACTGTGTAGTGATACCCTTCGAGAAGTTAAAATCCATGTAATTCAACGTACTGACAGCAGGACGTTGATTTTTCTCCGGAACGTCCGGCTTTCCTAAACTTATCTTGTCCTAATGATCATTGATAGGGATGTTAAAACCAATCAAACTGTTACTGTCACTGTATACACCATCCAAAATCATAAGGAGAGTTTCCATGAAGGAGTATTTTTAAAGTTACCTATACAGGCTAACCCGTCCTTCTCCATTCCATTTTCATATGGACTAACTTTTATAATTCCTGACATAAGGGGCCAGGAAGCAGCTCATGTTACACAATTTCTGTCATGCCCTTCGCTAATATGTCATATATTGTCCTTTACTAAATTTAAATGAAGGCAGGAAGGCATTTTATTTATACAGGCATATCTAGATTTGTCTTTTGTTCTTTTACAGGATCTATAAGCATCCCATCATGGAAGACGTCTGAAGGTCAGGTAGATTACGTAACGTTGCCTGGGGTTACCAACAGTTCCTTACACTTCAGCTATAGACTCTCAAGCTCTACTGTAGGCCTGTTAGCCTTGACCTTGGATGGAGAGGTGAAGTTCCAGTCCGACTACACTCTTACAGACTCTAATGTCCAGGCTTGCGTGAACCTGCCTGCCAATCAAGTCGTGGCTAACTTGACGTATACGAGAGGTTCATCTAACGAAAGCCAGGACTATCTGAATGTCGTAGAAATAAACAACATCAGAGTAGATAACTCGCCTTGTCCAGGTAGGTCAAAGTTCGATCGTGTTCAGGTAGTTCAAAAACCAGTCTCCTCCAGTTAGAATAAAGGTCTTGTAAAGACTGCCAAACTTGTTTAAAATGACAATTGATCAAATGGCGTCACATAGGTATCACTGTCATCGCGTCAGTGGAGGCGCTTCCATGGATAACTTTAGTATTTATTGTCAGATTTGAACCAGATTCGATATCTTTTTTTTTTACATCAATGGGATATCGGATGAGTTAGATACTGGTCAAAATCCGTCAATATTTTCAATAGTTACCGGGCTTTAAAATTGTCAAAACAAATAAATCCTTGATTTCCACTTGATAATTAAGTATTTATTGTCCGATTTCAACAAAATTTAGTACATGTATATTGTTTTATACCAATGGGATCTCGGATTGGTTAGATACTGGTCAAAATCCGTAAATATTTTCAAGAGTTACTTTAAAAGAGGACTTTAAAATTGTCAAAACAGATAATTTCTTGGTGCGACAACTTTAATAATATTATCCGATTTTAACCAAATGTTGAATATTGCTTGATATCATAGATCTAGAATGGTATAGTCCCCTCGATAAAATGGAATATACAAAGATAAGTACAACGATTTAAAATATTTTAATAAGAATATATAAATCCATATTGATAATCTTTTAGAATATGTTATATCCATCCGTGAATTATTATACTGACATAAAACCCAGTCATTTCTTGATCTTTTGAACTCTGATTGTGGTATTAGTACGCCAGAGCCTAACTGCCAATGTAAATACTGGAAAATATCATACTTTGGGCTTATAGTAGTAATATATAGGTACAGTGCAGTGGTAATGTAAAAATTAGATTTTAACTCGATGTATGCGACTTTGAGGACTTAAAAAGGGAGAGGTTGTGCATTAGCACAATTAACTTATTGCAGTAAGGGTCATTATGAGCAATGATGGATATTATTATCATGTATAATACCTTTATCAAAAATAGTAAATGGTATGGAGTTTGTTTATAAATCACTGATTTTTAATTGGTTATAATTTAGATTTCGTGACGGATGTTTATCATGAAAATACTGATTTTTGCTTGTTTTTTATTTAGATTTCGTGACGGATTTTTTAAATTACTGATTTTTACTTGTTTCTAATTTAGATTTCGTGAGGGATGTTTATATAATTACTGATTTTTACTTGTTTATAATTTAGAATTCGTGACGGACAGAATCTGTGACTTTGACAGTGCCGATCTATGTGGATTTACCTTCTTGTCCACCTGTGATCCCCGCGATGGTTACTACCTTGCTGGACCTCGGCCTTACCAATGGACTGCCAGGCCGCAAGCAGAATCTACTGGTACGGTATAAATATCGATTGTTATCATCCATCACAAAAGTTTTAATAACAACTAGAGGCTCTCATTTTATATTCCTATTTACAGGTTTCTTTTTGATTGCGGACGCGTCCTATGGCATGAGTGGTAGTGTGACCACTATGACTTCTCCATCGGTCCCGGTCTCGTCTACTGATAGTGTCCGATTTAGTTACTTCAGCTCCTCACACTCAAACATCACTTCTAATATCCAGGTAAAGAAAAGCTACAAACTTTTCGCTATTTCTTGTTTTGACAACTTCTACATGTGTTAAATTTCTACATATGTTAATATGTTGAATTTCTACATGCGTTTAATCTCAACATATAACATTGCCCATGCGTAATTCCTAAAACCTGTTAGAGTTATTAGTTCTTAGTTGCAGTAGTATTATAATGCAGATTTTTATGTTAAAGTGTCACACTACAGGTAATTAATATAAACCTGATATACCAGTATACTGTAGATCTAAACATTCTTATTTTAACGCGAAAAACTGTAAATTATAATTTATTGGCGCGGATATAAATTAGCGCAATTCGTTGGTTGAATACCAGAGTACCCTTTACAAAATTAAGCGCTTTACATTAATTAGCTTATCAAAGACAGCGTAAAAAAACGCTAAAATAAAACTACCGCTTGAATTTTTTTTGTTACAGTATCTTTTGGCTAACCATCTCTAGCTTGAAATACCCTTTTTATAATCTGCCTCAGGTTTGCTTAAATAAACACTCTTTCCGGTGTAGGCTAAAATATCGATAAACCACATTATTATGTCGTTCAAACGTTGTCAGTGTAATGTTACTGGGTGGGATGTGTTGCTTGGTCTCTTCGGCAGCATTCTTCAGTGATATAGCACTATAAAAAGGGCAATAGTGTTTCACTATACAAGAAGACATAACACAAACATACCTTAGTCTCCTAAAACACGCACCTCACACTCCATACACGCTACATACCACATACACTGGAGGTCGTCATTACATGACCCCTGTTTGATGATAGGACGTTAGTATAATAAAACATATCTAACTTTATTCAAATGATAATAACGTACCATTGTTTTGAAGGCTTACTTATCAGATGACCTGATGTTTGCAAGAGATTCATTAACCAACGGCCGATGGGAGGAGGTCTGTTTTGATTTGAAATCTGTCGTCACATCCGATAAGAATGCTACACTGAAGATATCGTCTACTCGTGGCATTCACAGTTCTATGGATATTGGCTTTGATAACATCAGCATTACCTCTAACCGATGTCCTCGTAAGCCTCGCTAATGCCTAGTAGATATACATGTGTGGTAGTTATGTGACATGGCATTCAAATGGGTGGTTCATACTGAAAGAATGATTTTGATAGGTTGATATAAATATGTGGCATAAAAGATGTTCTTGCTGTGTAGTTCTTTTTATATTTATTTTGGATTTAAATATGCTCCACCGCCAACCAAACATAAGCGATATCCATCATTAGAACAATACTTGGTGCTTAATCCTGTAAATATTTACGTCCAATTAACACAAAAAATAAAAAGAAATAATTTATTTTACTTTAGGTACATGCGCAATCAGCATTATATTCCATATAGGACATAGTGCCACAGAATTTTCTCTTTGAAGATAATATTTCAACTAAAAGAAAAAATTATATTATCTGTGGGCTGACATTTGATTGGATGGTTTATACTGAGAGTATGCCTTTGATGGATGTTATATGAAATGGTGTAATAATGTTTAAAAACAAAACACAAATGTCCTCTTTAAAGGATTGCGAATGCTTAACTTTATATGGATAAATATCATCGAGACATTGTTGATATATTCAAACTCACTAAAACGATAATTTGAATTTACAGATTTAGTTGATATTGTTGTAATTCAGAATATAGCGTTTGGCATTAATCTCGGACTGGTAACAATGAATGTTCGTGTCTTTCAATGTTTACAATTTTTCAGATGTTGCCAGCTGCGACTTTGAACGGTATCTAAGTATATGTGACTATCAGGTGAGAGGAGAGGCCGGTTTTAAGTTCATCAAGACGGACTATTGTGAAGGCCCGGATCACACTACTGGCCATGGTAACTTTGTCATACTTCAGACGTATTAAACAACTTAATTTAGCCCCCTTCTTCAGACGCGTCAAACAACTTAATTTAGCTCCCTACTTCAGACGTATTAAACAACTTAATTTAGCCCCCTACTTCAGACGTGTTAAACAACTTAATTTAGCCACCTTCTTCAGACGCGTTAAACAACTTAATTTATCTCCCTTCTTCAGACGCGTTAAACAATTTAATTAAGCCACCTTCTTCAGACGCGTTAAACAACTTAATTTAGCCCTCTACTTCAGACGCGTTAAACAGCTTTATTTAGCCCCCTACTTCAGACGGGTTAATCAACTTAATTTAACATGAAAAAAGTGGTATACAGTAATTGAATTACTTTGTAAACATTTGATGGCAGTACCTTAGGTGATGCATTAGCATTCTCACTGTTTTCTGTTGACCATCGCCTCAATGTGTCACATTAGGAGTAGCCATAGTATGTAGGTAGTATCTGTGGGTAGGTAGTATTTTTCCAGTTTAAGACTCATTAAAATACTAACAACTGAACTACTCAATTTCAACATTGAAAATTGTGATGTTTATGCTTTTTAATTTTAGTTCTTGAAATTTGTCAATGACGACATATCTTAAAGTACAATTTCATTTTTATTGAATTTTATGGACCTTCATCCTCCATCCTTTTTGTTTTGTCCTTCAATGACTCGTCCATCATATCTTGGTCAACAAGTTTTGTTTCTTTCTTGGAGTTTAATGATTGAGGGACACCATGCCATTTGTCTGCCTTTCTAGTACATGTCCGTGATGTCAGATACAACTATTTTGTCTTATTAAGATTTGTCCGTGATGTTAGATACACCATACAGCTACTTCATCTATTAAGTAATCTTCCGTGATATTAGAGACATCATACAATTATTTTGTCTGTTTAGTACTCGTTCATGACGTTAGAGACATCATAAAACTATTTTGTCTTTTTAATACTCGTCCGTGATGTTAGATACACCATACAACTATTTTGTCTTTTTAGTACACGTCCGTGATGTTAAAGACACCATACAACTATTTTGTCTATTAAGTAATCTTCCGTGATGTTAGAGACATCATACAATTATTCTGTCTGTTTAGTACTCGTTCGTGATGTTAGATACACCATACAACTATTTTGTCTTTTTAGTACTCGTCCGTGATGTTAAAGACATCCTACAACTATTTTGTCTTTTTAGTACACGTCCGTGATGTTAAAGACATCATACAACTATTTTGTCTTTTTAGTACTCGTTCGTGATGTTAAAGACATCATACAACTATTTTGTCTTTTTAGTACTCGTCCGTGATGTTAGAGACATCATACAACTATTTTGTCTTTTTAGTACTCGTCCGTGATGTTAAAGACATCATACAACTATTTTGTCTTTTTAGTACACGTCCGTGATGTTAAAGACATCATACAACTATTTTGTCTTTTTAGTACACGTCCGTGACGTTAGATACACCATACAACTATTTTGTCTTTTTAGTACACGTCCGTGATGTTAAAGACATCCTAAAACTATTTTGTCTTTTTAGTACACGTCCGTGACGTTAGATACACCATACAACTACTTTGTCTTTTTAGTGCACGTCCGTGATGTTAAAGACATCATACAACTATTTTGTCTTTTTAGTACTCGTTCGTGATGTTAGAGACACCCTTAGTACCTGCACTAATTGTAAAGGTCAGTAATGTATGATGTATTTTTGTTTCATTGAAGGTTCGATGATGTGTGCCACACAATGCAGAAATGCAGAATACTCCAATGGAACTACTGGAAATACTACACTGGAGACTCCCGAGTTCCTTCTGGACAGCACGGAACCACAGTCTGTCTCCTTCTTTTTCCGTATGGACGGTGACTCGGTCGGTGCTTTAGATGTGTCCCTAGAGTTGCCCTCTCAGGATCCCCAACAACTCTTTTATTCCAGCGGTAACAATGGGAACAGATGGTATAAGGTCTGTAAAGATATCCCCATGCCAGCCACAAATACCACTGGGACCATGACAGCAACAGCGATCCATGGAGATGGTTGCTTTGGGGATTATGCAATGGATGACATATTATTCTTATATCGGCCTTGCCCAGGTAATTCAGACCCTTCTACATTGAAAAATTTTCAGATCTCTTTATTGATCATGAAGATTAACTTTTGTTCGTGTTGCGTATGTGGCTTTACTCCACAGCTTCTTACAGCATTCCACATTCGAAAAGGTTGACTCAACTTAGATGCATTATTGACAAGTAATAGGATTTACTGGTTTAACTGGAAATAAGAAGAAGAGCAGTGATGTGAATATTGCAGCCGATATAGTTTGAAAAGGAAGTCTTTACTGAGCTGCTGCTTTTCCTCTGGCAATAGCGTCATCATGTGCCCACTGTGAACAAAGTTAATCGTATATAATTGAACTGCAACTTGGTCAAGCTGTGTTGATATAAGTCAGATCACATTGACAAAAGTTAAAAAATATATATTTATATATTTATATTTACTTGTCACTTCTACTATATAAACTAACCAAGGCAAAGTGAAGTATATGATGGTATAACTTACACCCAAAACGTGACCATTATGAAGTCACTAATGTTAACGTGGTTATGTCAACTGATCACCGTCAAAATGGCTGTTCCAACTTGTGGATTAAATCGTCTTTGATAAACGATTTCCCTGGTCTAGCTTAAACAATGTTAATGCAGAGACCCTAAAATGAGGTGATGATGTAAATATAAGCATTAAACTATTCTTATGGCATCTATGGCAGCTTTGCGCGCATTATGAAGATTGTCTGCAAACCTCTGGCATTTATATAGACCATAGATGTCATAGGAACATAGTTTAATGCTGAAATATTATGTCAGGTTCTTGTATTTATGGTTAAAACTATTTTTTGAAAGGTTTGGTTTGCTTATATAATTTGCGGATTCTACTCTCACCACGTCATTCTATATTCATTTGCAAGTTATCTACCAGTAACTTAACATTAATTTGAACAATGATCTACTATTACTTTTCCATTATATTTAAGCATTGATGTCACTATTTTTAAATTTTATCGGGGTATGAAAAAAAATTGTTTGCAAACTGTGTGAATCCGCGTAGCAGATTCTCACAAAAGTTTGCAAACAATTTTTTTTCATACCCCGATAAAATAAAAAAAAATAGTGACATCAATATATATAATTAATTTTCTACTGTATTTGATAAAATGAAGTATGTTTAAATGTAACAGTATAGTGGTTTTTCAAGGGATTATTTTTTCCGAAGCAATACGCAAAGTCAATGTCTCTATTGTGACGTCACGATAACGTCGGGGTTTCGCGCCATTCTCGGATTTTTTTTCATAGTAGTATGCAAAAAAGTATTGGCCAATCAGAAAGCCAGATTTGGTATGAAAATAAAGAAAAATTAATTATATAACAATAATAATAACCATCATCAATGTTCTAATTGATAATATTAAAGGCCTCAAAGAAAATTCATGGTATCTAAAGCAAAAACATAATGATGTGTTACAGAAATCCTTGTGGAGATCCCGTGTCACTTTGCAGAACCCTATATATGTGACTATCAGGTTTCCTCCACGAATGCCTCCAGATACGGTTGGGAGATCAGACAAGGAATCAACCGTACCAATATGGGACCTTACAGCGATGCGGGAGGTCAAACGTTTGGTGAGGGCAGATTATTCCAGTTTTACTTGTTGATTGTTAAAAATGAAAAACAAGCGAATAAATTTTGTAATAATCGGTTAAATATTCGAAGACCAATTGTACACTTTATACATAATAAGATCATTTCCCCCGTTGCACTATTGTATGTGTTTCATCAGGTTTGTTTTTTTGTTGTAAATTCTTAATCTTTATATTATGCCACCTGTTAGTTTGACAAGCGTTTTGTAGCTAAGGAAAGCTAGGACATACGGTTAGACATTTAAATGTCTTTAAATCACATATAGTGTATGCTTAGATTTTATGCTATTTTAATTGTCTTTATAATCCAACTACAGTACAAACACACTTACAGAGAATTCATGGCTATAAGGTAGTGATTTTCATTTTTCATCAATACTCCCTTAAGATGACTGAAATGTATGTCTAATGAACAACATTTATAACGAAGTGATATCGTTGGTCCCATAGTTTTACCGTGTTTTACTGTACAATTTTGTAGGTATGGCCATCACATTGTTTGTCTAGTTAAACTTTTAATAATAATGTTTCCTAGGTAACTTCTTGCTTGCCCAGGGCTTGAATGCCCAGCATGATGACAACACGTTCGTTTGTTTCCCTCCCCGCACTATCGACCAGATGTCCGCCCCCACGTTACGATTTATGTATCACATGGCGGGAGCCGCGGGAAATCTCTCAGTGGTAGTGAATGGTACGGTCATGTGGTCTCGGTCGGGTAATCAGGACGGAAACTGGTTATCAGCGTGTCAGCCAATTACAGCGGATACAAATGTGGAAATATGTTTTGAGGCCAGTCCCAATAGAGATATTGGTGACATCGCCCTGGACGATGTTTCTATTAAGGACGAAGTCTGTGCTGGTAAGTCTGTAATTTTTTATCATTGTCTACACTGCCAAAAATCACACAATCCAAGTCAATTCCCGGAAGTTTATCTCCCTCTGTGATTTCACATCCTTCACATTTAAAAAGGTAATTAGATTTTATTGAATACGTTAATCTCAGCAAATTAGTACAGGTACAATTGTCATGATACTTCCAGCTCCAGTTGTCAGCTGTGACTTTGATACTAGCGGTGACAGCTGTGGCTATATCAGTGTAGCTGGTCAACAACCGTCTACAGTATGGCAACAAAGGCATTGGGATGAAAACGACGAGTCTAAAGGTATTTTTTTTATTTCACATAGGGTGTTATGTGACTTAATCGCGTTTATCTTGCAGCAAGAATTTAAGATTAAAGAAATGAAAAGCAAAATGTGGTAAACATTGTTTTTTGGGGTCAAATCACCTTCTAACTGCTACTTATATGGAAGCATTATGATACAAACTGTATCTATGAAATATCATAATTCTGTAATAATGCTACTTTTAATATTCAGCTCATTCTCGTTGTATTTATCAAGAGAATTTTGAAAAAAATAATGTAATAAATTAATTTTTCTGCGGACAATGTATGGAAAACATGAAAATGACTATGAGGACATTATCAATTATATATGCAAACTATTAAATATGCTCCACCGCCGACAGTGCATAAATGACATTCATCATTTGAACAATAATTGGTGTTTAATTGCGTATATTTATGTCTAATTAACACAAAAAATAATATAAAATAATTTGTCTTGCCTTTGGTGCATGCGCAATCAGCGCTTCATTCTATGTAGGACATAGTGCCATGGAATTTTTTCGGGATGCAATTAATCATTTTTCATATTTAAAAAAAAAAACTTGAAGTAAAATTAGAAGCTCAAACTTTTCAATGGTAGTAATGATGTAAAGTAAGTAACTGTTGTAACTGAAGAATAATACTAAATCGTCTGCTCCTGTTTTGATAGTCAAAAGATATAATATATCAGCGGTGTAGCATCTTTAAAAAAAACTATTTAAAGATGCTCCACCGCCGACAGAGCATAAATTATATTAATCATTTGAACAATAATTGGTGTTTAATCGTGTATATGTATGCCTAATAAACACAAAAAATAATGTAAAATAATTCATTTCGCCTTTGGTGCATGCACAATCAGTACTTCATTCCATATAGGATAAAGTGTCAGGGATTTTTTTCGGGATGCAATTAATTATTTTTCATATATTTAACTTGAAGTAAAATTAGAAGTTCAAACTTTTCAATGGTGTTAATGGTGTAATGTAAGTTACTTTTGTAACTTAAGAAAAATAATAAATCGTCTGCTCCTGTTTTTTATAGTGAAAAAATACCGATTGTAAGCGGTGGAGCATCTTTTAAAAAGATGAAAAAAACGAAACAAACTGAATGAGGAATAACGAAAGGAATTCATAGTACCAACCCCCACCCCATCCCATTTTAGAACGTAGGATGTGTTTGATAATAGTTAAACCGAAGTAAATCTGACTGCACTGGCTCTGCTTTGTAATGTAACAGGGTTTATGATGATATCGGGGTCCTCGGAGTACGACAGTAACGAGTCCAGACTCCTCTCACCTCCTGTTCCTGCTGTCGGCATGCACTGTCTGGCCTTCGACTATAGAGTCACTGCTGGGATATCAGACTCCAACATTCTGTCACTTTATGCTACCCACAAAAACGGAAGTGTTGACCAGCTCCTGGCGCTCCATGGAAAACATGACGGACTAGTAAACACCGCCCAGGTCCCCATCAACGTAGTGGATGGCGATGTCGTAAGAGCAATGTTCGTCAGGCACCACAGTGTAGCAGTCATAGATCAAGTTGTGTTAACCCAGGGACCGTGTCCCCCTGTAGGTAAGCAGAATTATAACCCAGAGACTGTGTCCCCCTGTAGGTAAGTAGAATTATAACCCAGAGACTGTGTCCCCCTGTAGGTAAGCAGAATTATAACCCAGAGACCGTGTCCCCCTGTAGGTAAGCAGAATTATAACCCAGGGACCGTGTCCCCCTGTAGGTAAGCAGAATTATAACACAGAGACCTTATCCTCCTGTAGGTAAGCAGATAAGAAACCTTCTTTTGAGCCCGATTTAATTTCGCGAATTTCGCGATCCAAGTAAATTCCCAAAAGTCTAGCTCAATGAAACAATGAATACGTCACACATACAATTAGCAATTTTTAATTCAATTTTAAAAATTGCATTTCTTGAAATGAAAATTTCAAATTAAGTAGCGGCGAATAAAAGTGGATTTACTATTTTCAGGTTGAATATCAATTAAAATCACCAATAGTAAAACAAATAGTGGAATCATATTTGACTAACAGAGTGAATATTAATCAAATTCTTCCATGGTATAACAAAAAATGGAATCATAGTTTACTTACAGAGTGAATATTAATTAAATTTATCCATGGTAAAACAAATAGTGGAATCATATTTGACTTATAGAGTGAATATTGATTAAATTTATTCATGGTAAAACAAAAAAGGAATCATATTTGACTCACAGAATGAATATTAATTAAATTCCTCCATGATAAAACAAAAAGTGGAATCATATTTGACTTACAGAGTGAATATTAATTTAATTCATCCATGGTAAAACCAATTGTGAAATTATATGTTGACTTACAGAGTGTGAGGCTTATCAGTTCAACTGTTCTGAGTACTGTATACCACAGCAGTGGCAATGTGATTGGGACCTTGATTGTGCAGCAGAGGAGGATGAAGCACTCTGTGGTAAGTAGTCTATACTATAGTGACCAAAGAACTTAAACCTCCCCCCAACCCCCACCAACCCCCACCCCCACCCCCATTGGAAAAAAAATTGGGTCGGTCAGTCGGAAGGATTTTAAAAAAAAGTGTCTTTCACTCTAAAATGATGGCCGGAACCGGAGTCGGAGATCGTAATCCCAACTGGTTTTTTTAGTAGACTTTGAAAGTGGGGACAAAATATTAGGGTCGAGGGTAAAAAATTTTGGTCGGTCGGGTAACCCTAAACAGACATTTATTTTTATTTTATTTTCTTGCATGATGTCTGTTGAGATCAAAGTAACAGGCTATAAAATGATCTACTAATTTTTATGTTCATCGCGATGTTTACCAGCGTTCAATGACCGATATTATGGATTCCTTCAGCTACAGTTTTTAACAAATATACAACTAATCCATGGTTATAGCGAGGTATTTTTCATTACCCAACAAAAATCACATAAAGTGTCTGTAGTATGTGTGTAACAAACAATGCTAAGTATATCAAATAATTGTGCCGGTGTCCTCGTTATAATCGTGCTTTACTGTACTTGTTTTGCAGGGCGGGCGATAGAGTGTGACTTCAATGATCCATACGTGTGTGGCTATGTTGCCAACAATGGTAACATCGGTCTAGAACGCAAGCGGACCATGTGGACAGGCTATATTACTTTGTTCGGCTCTGACAGACAGGCTAATAGAGAAATCAGCCAAGGTAAGATTAGGTATTTATAATTAGTATCTTAGGGTAAATGGTCTTATAATACGCAATTACTTGGTTTTATTTTTAAGGGACAATTCAGTCTAAGAGTACATTATAATTTGCTCATATATCGGAAACAAACCAGTTCTGATGGAAGTCAGATTAGTTGGTTTTTCTGTGATATGCCAGAAAACCCCTCTGTAGTGAAATATTCAACTCGCTCGCTGTCCACCGTTACACATTGTAGTCGGACGTCTTGTATGTCGAACCCTTGCCCTTGCCAATTGAATGAGGCAACTTTCGTCTAGATCTACTGAAAGCGCTCTTACAGTAGATGCATTTTCCTGTTTAAAAAACAATTGCATCAACTCCTCGATGGTTATGTATTGCATTTGTTTAACTAAGTTACTTTGTCTCAGGTGTGGGTATAACGTACATATTGTACCTGCTGAATCGTATATCTATTCCACTTGGACTTTCAATTGTATCAATTAAAAAACTTAACAATATCATGATTTTTATCAATAGTTTTTCTTATATATTTCATAAGGAATGTAGAACAATACATTTATGCTACATTTTGCTTCGTGGTTATGTAACAGAATACCCTCATTGAATTATCCACTTTTATCAAATTGAATATTTAATTAAAATATAAGATCTTAGCATGAACTATGTGACGGATAAAGATACTAGACCTTTGCAGACAAATAAGTATATATATTGCACAATTATTTAGTTTCATATGTTACTTATTATGACCTCATACAGACAGGAACGTTTAAACAGAAACGTAATTCACATTAAATTGTAAGCATTGTTCTCAATATCTGTTAGAGCTATGAAGTCATAGAAAAAAACTGGAGGGATATTCTTCATTGACGCGGATGAGTCATATACAAAAATGGAGAGAAATAAATGTCCGTCCTTCTATGATGTAATACACCTAAGAGATGGTGAGAATAATTGTCAAATTACTCACACAGTTGTTATATTTGGACAGATTACTTCCTGGGACGAGCTGGCGACACGCTACCGTCGGTGATGTCTATGAGGTCTCCTGTAATACCGGTCTCGGGACCCTCATGTTTACGCTTCTTCTACGTTGGAAATATGGCGAGTTTTAAGGTGGAGGATAACAACGGAGGGTGGTTTGAGGACAACACATTTGCTTCACCGTACGATTGGAGACAAGGGCAAGTAAGTCAGCTTCATCTGTTCAAAAACTAAGGGCAGGTAAGTCAGCTTCATCTGTTCGAAAAGAAAGGACAGGTAAGTCAGCTTCATCTGTTCAAAAACTAAGGACAGGTAAGTCAGCTTCATCTGTTCAAAACGAAAGGGCAGGTAAGTCAGCTTCATCTGTTCAAAACTAAGGGCAGGTAAGTAAGCTTCATCTGTTCGAAAACTAAGGACAGGTAAATCAGTTTCAATCTGTTCTAAAAAGGAATGCGCACTGGTAGTACATCCATAATCCTAACATTAGTTGAATAGACAAGAGCATACCATAAGATAGATTTTTGCATAGAGACATGAAGAAATGAGAAATGAGGAAATGAGACACAGAAAGTAAAATAAACTGCAAAGATCTCAGATTACCCTGACTTGGGTCTTAGTTATACGGGAATACATGTATATTATAGGTCGTGTATCTGGTTTGTAATATTTATTTTGTGGTGTTTGAAACATGTCAAGCAAAAAACACTTGGCTCATTTTTTGAAATTTATAATGTCACAATGGATAAGTTAAAGAGTCAAAAGGTCATACAAGTGTGCGAGTATTCATGATGTCTTATGTTTATTTGTGGCACAGTTTAGTGTGATGGCTGCAGACGACTTTGAGGCGACATTTACAGTTCGACCAAGACCAGACAGCGATTATCACTTCTTTGGACTGGATAGTATTCAACTGACTTCAGGAGACTGTCCTGATGTCATAGGTAGTTATCTTTATTTCAGTTTTATGTTACTATGGCGGGCATATTCCAGGTGCTGACGGTAAGTCAGTGGTGGGTTTCATCCAAATCAGCCTGGCACATTCTCAATTTGCATTCCCAAAACAAGTTATGTAAATTACAATCAATGACCCTACTCTAATTTTACAAGGGGTTTTGGAGAGGGAAGTCACCGGGGTTCCTGAAGAGAACTCACAGGCAAGTCACCATGACCTTATTCACCATATGATACTAAACAAAAACAAAACCGAGGCGACCAATCCTAACCGTCTTTGTATTTATAACGACATACTGGGGAATCATGTCATGCTATGTTTTCAGCATATCTAGGTATTATCCAATGATGCCTTGGTTTTTCCTTTATCTTTTATAGACGATATGTTGCATACCATGCGATATTTTAGATATCACATATGTGATATCACATGGTATCTAAAATATCACATGGCTTTTCTGATTGTTTCATGCCACCGTTTGTAGGCGGAGCCAATTTTCAAACTGGGCGTGACAAATCAACAAAGATACTGAACAATATGCATAGATTTAATCACATTTTCAGTGTAATTGAACAAAAAACAGTGTTTTTTCTCAATTGAAAAAGTTCCTTTGAACCTTTGTGACGGAACGCTGCACGCGTTATTAGAAATTAAAAGTCCTATCAATCTAGTATGTTACCTCTACATGTTGAGTTAAAAGTCCTGTACATTATAAATGCATGAGAGCTCTCCATTAACTTTTGCAATAGAAAGTCACGTTGCAATTGTTAAACTGGTACTGAGCACTAGCACTAGGAATCCGTCATTTTCCTTGTTTTCCGAGTCTTTTGTTTCCGTCTTTACCTTTTTGATTTCCGGATATTTTGCTTCCGTTTTTACCTTTTTGACATCGCTTTTTCAACACTCTAGTGCCCGGCTTATTTCGACCTGTTGGAGCTCCGACGGTCTCTTATTTGCAAGAACAGCAGTGCTCCGGTGTCATGTCCTTTCCATGATCATCTGTTCATCAAAACGTAACCAAAGTAGAAAATGAATTTTGTGTACCGTGCAATATTGTAATGTGAATGAATCCATTTTTGTCATTTTCAATCAAGATTTTTTTTTAAATCAAGAACTGACGAATTTTAATCTATTTTTTACGTATGCACTTATATGCAAATATATGCGATGTACATGTTCGTATTTTGTTTTACAGATAATACACATAATATTAATTGCATACATTTTTGTGATTCATATTTTTAAACACTATAGATTCAGACTCACGGACATAATAAAGGGATTTTGCACTTGTTCTCTTCCCTGAGTGGTTGGAAAAGTTTCCCTCGAATCCGGCATTCTTGCACATATTTTTCATAATTGAGTACAATTTATTAATTCTGATCGGCTGTGTTTCAAATTTGCAACCTTCAAGTGGTCTCCGAAAGAACGGTCCCTGTCCAACACTATGTAGGTACCCCGTGTAAATATCATATAGGCTACGGGAATGCCCGCACTCAGAAAAATGTCGAATACTTTTAGCTAAAATGTTCCTTTGGTGCAATCCTCTAGCAAATTTTTTGCTGGTATTTACTTGGAATTCTATAAATGTTTACCCTTCACTAGTCACCTCACTATGGAAATGAGAAGTCTGTAGATTCCTGTGTTCGTCGTGCCCACTCAGTACAAATAATTTGCAGTTGTAGTAGAATAACGTGTGTATTATAGCTTGCGAACTAGCTTTTCCAAGATTGTCCGACTCCCATAATGCATTGTCCTGTTCCGGGGTGATGGGATCAGCTTGTTTCAGCGATACACCGATGCACTCGCTTGCCAATTGTTTCATCCTAGCGTCCTGAGTTTTCCTGAAGTTCATAAAACAACCATCCTTAGCATCCAGAAATCCGTTACGCCGTTTTCTCCCATATACCTTAATAAAGCCGATGGCAGTTGATACAAGGTCCTTGGTGGATAGGAAGAGCCATCCGCTCTACATGCTTCAACCACGAAACACAAAAACACATGATCCAATTCGTTAGTTGTACATGTGAGGATATCTGGGATCTGTTCTATAGTACCCATTCTCCTGATATTACGGAGGGTCCGCCATTCTTCAAAAACTCGAAAACACCAGGATGTATTCCTACTGGTGTTTTTGATTTGTTGTATCCGCTGTAGGTTTTTATATCGGTTTCAGTGACTTGGGCACCAAATCTTTTGTCCGTCTCCTCATTTAAAAACTCATCCACCCCTCTGCACGTGGAGTCAAAACCTCGGCTGTCTTTGGATAAAACAGATACAAGATTGGAACTCCTGACGTATCGGATATATCACACTCGTCCTACGAACTCTTGTAATATATCCGATACATCACTCGTGCCCATTATGTTTCTATTACGTATATAAAACCCTGTGCTATTCTTATCAGAAAACTTTTTTTCTGTTTTTTAAGTGTATCATTATAAGATGTTGAAATATGCAGTTGTTCTTTAAAACCCCATGACATTGTTTTCGGAAAAAGTTTTTGGTTGAAAATGTATCGAAATAAGAAGTTGAAATGTATTAAAATGAGATGTTGAAATATGCTGTTGTTCTAAAAAAAATGACATTGTTATTGGAAACTGTTTTTTGATTGAAAATGTAATCAATATAAGATGTTGAAATATGCCATTGTTCTATAAAATCCCATGATGTATCTAAATTTATAAAATATAAATTAACGTTTTATGGGCCTATGTTTTATAATCTTGTTTATGTTATAGATTGTGTTGATGGTGGGTTTTACTGTAATGTCAGTGGTATCTGTATACCTAAGTCAGCTCATTGTGATGGAGTTGTGGACTGTGAAGATGGTTCGGATGAGATGTGTGGTAAGTAGGTGTATGTAAGTTATAGAACAAAACAGACGTGTGTATGTAATTATAGATCAATGCACACATGTGTGAAAGATATGAATAAATTACACGTGTATGTAAGTTATAGATCAACTTACACGTGTATGTAAGTTATAGATCAATGCACACGTGTATGTAAGTTATTGATCAACATACACGTGTATGTAAGTTATAGATCAATGCACACGTGTATATAAGTTATAGATCAATGTACACGTGTATGTAAGTTACAGATCAATGTACACGTGTATGTAAGTTATTGATCAACATACACGTGTATGTAAGTTATTGATCAATGCACACGTGTATGTAAGTTATAGATCAATGCACACGTGTATGTAAGTTATTGATCAACATACACGTGTATGTAAGTTATAGATCAAGGTACACGTGTATGTAAGTTATAGATCAATGCACACGTGTATATAAGTTATAGATCAATGTACACGTGTATGTAAGTTATAGATCAATGTACACGTGTATGTAAGTTATAGATCAATGCACACGTGTATGTAAGTTATAGATCAATACACATGTGTATGTAAGTTATAGTTCAACATACACGTGTATGTAAGTTATCGATCAACATACACATGTATGTAAGTTATAGATCAATGCACACGTGTATGTAAGTTATAGATCAACAACGTAAACACAAATGTAAGTTATAGATCAATGTACACTTGTATGTAAGTTATTGATCAATGCAGACGTGTAAGTAAGTTATAGATCAACATACACGTGTATGTAAGTTATAGATCAATGCACACGTGTATGTAAGTTATAGATCAAAGTACACATGTTTGTAAGTTATAGATCAATGCACACATGTATGTAAGTTATGGATAAAAGTACACATGTATGTAAGTTATTGATCAATGCACACGTGTATGAAAGTTTTAGATGAAAGTACACGTGTATGTAATTTATAGATTAACGTACACGTGTATTTAAGTTATAAATCAAACTGTAGGTATATGTATGTTACATTTCTTACTCTTAGAAGTAGAATTACTGTCACACGCTGATCAAGATAAACAGTTTGATATTTACAGTCGAATGCGGTTATATCGATTTCTTTTGTTATAACATGGGTGGAAATACGCTATGTTATCGTATATTTGACAGATACAATTGAATCTGATTACATTGGTTTTTTCCTTTAGTCATAAAAACATAGGAGATCGTACGCTAATGTTATGTTATTTTTGACAGATACTTCCATCAGCTGTGATTTCGAGCACCCTTTTATCTGTGGGTACACAGTAAGTGACACAAACCGTGTGATCCGCAAACAGGGCCATGCGCTTCACCTCCCGGACCAGGACCACACCTTCTATGGAAATGAAACACACAAAAACTTTTCAGGTACCGCAATACGTACTGATACTGTCAATATGGGATAGAATTAAGTCTGTGCACACTATATGGCTTTAGTGTAGGTATCGGTTGTGATGTCATAATTTTGTGAGCGCAAATTACGACGTTTTCTCTTAAAAATATGACGTTACACAGCGGCGTTGGAAGATAAAACGTAATTGAGGCAAAGGTCCTCCTTTTTTATTTTTATTATTATCTTTTGCATTTTGATGAATTTGCAAGCACCAAAGATGCGAGATGTATTTGTTTGGGGAGTCCAGGGGTCTCTCCTGGAGAAAAATTAGAATGGCTGAGATGAGTTTTACGATATATTTTACGCTTTTAAAATGTTCTTAACATGATATATTTTCAAGTTAAAATTAACTGTGTTAAGAAATGATAATTGTGAATGTCGTCATGTCATTATGCAACCCTACTCGCTCTGAACATACCAGCTTCACACCATCGATACATTGTTGTGTAACTCATATTAAAACATAGTTGTGATGTCATCTATTGTTGTCTCTGTAATTAAACTCCTGGATTATCGGACGATTACCTGAAACTGTCCTATACGTTACCTTTTACTGTCTTATATGTGACTCTAATGTAAGACAGTCACTTATATGAAAGTAAAAGGTAACTTACGGGAGAGTTACACAATAAGGGTTAGTATGTCGCCGGGCATAATCCCATAATTATGTTGAAAACACAACACACAACCTGGCGGAATATTCCATTATTTTTTAATCCAAATTACGAAAAAATCCCACACAACAAATATGAAGAGAATTTAATCCTCTATAGATTTAAACTCGATAGAATTAAAAACGTCTACAGAATTTCTGTATACATGTATATACCAGATCGAGTTTTCCTCCTTATAATGAATTCACCATTTAACACTTATCTACAGCAAGTTTGTTCAAATGAATGACCTTGACCTTCATCGAAGGTCACAGGGGCCAAATAGGCTAAATTGTTAAACGACTTCTTCTTTATAACCAAGAGGGCTAGACAGGTGATATTGGGCATGTGACATTTTGGGATGAAGCGCTACAAAGTTTGTTCAAATGAATGACTTTGACTTTCATTCAAGGTCACAGGGGTCAAATAGGCTAAAATATTTAAATGACTTCTCCTTAATAACCAAGAGACCTAGATACTTGATATTTGGCATGTGACATGCTGGTATAAAGGGCTACCAAGTTTGTTCAAATGAATGACCTTGACCTTCGTTCAAGGTCACAGAGGTCAAATAGGCTAGAATATTTAAATGACTACTTACTGATGGCCATGATGCCTAGAGACCTAATATTGGGCTTGAAACATGATGGGGTGAAGGGCTTAGACAAAGTTTGTTCAAATGAATGACCTTCACCTTCATTCAAGGTCACATGGGCCAAATAGGCTAAAATCTTTAAAAGATTTCTCCTTAATAACCAAAAGTCCCAGGGACCTGATAGTGGGCCTGTGTTATGCTGGGATCAAAGGCTATCAAGTTTGTTCAAACGAATGACATTGACCTTCGTTCAAGGTCACAGGGGCCAAATAGGCTAAAATATTTAAATTTATATTTATATTTATTTTAATAATCAAGAGGCAAAGGGACCTCTAATGTGCTTAGGCATGATATAAATTCTTATTCACTCTCCTTTATAGGCCATCAGGCCCCGATTTCTTGAAACAGACTTAAGTCAACAACTGACTTCAGTCATTAATTGCAATATTTGTTTCGAGAAATCGGGGCCTGACCCGAAGGGTCAGGGTGACCTATAGTCATCGTGATGTGTCCGTCGTCGTCCGCCGTTCGCCATCCGTCGTGCGTAAACTTTTCCCTTTAAAACGCTACTCTTCCTTAACCGCTAAGCAGATTTCAACCAAATTTTGTTTGAAACATCATTGGCCAAGGCAATCATATTTTACATAAATGAGCCTGGTCCAACTCCTAGGGGCTGAGGAGTGGGGCCCCACAAGGGCAAATTTTCTTAATTTTAGCTTTAAAAACCTACTCCTCCTTCATCCATTGATGGATTTCATCCAGTATTTGGTGTGAAACATCATTGGGGACGGACAATCATATTTTATATAAATGAGCCTGGTTCGACCCCTAGGGGCTGAGGGGTGGGGCCCCGAAAGGGCAAAATTCTTAATTTTAGCTTTAACATCCTACTCCTCCTTAATCCTTGGATGGGCTACAACCATATATGGATGAAGGGCTACCAAGTTTGTTCGACGAATGACATTTACCTTTTTCAGAAACTTACATATTCAAATAAGGGGTTCCTTGTATTGTTTATATTAATCGTTAACCAATACTTTATACTGTGACTTTGTTGTTTTGTGTCATGAGTCAGATGACCGTTAAGGCCCCATGTGCCTCTTGTTGTTAAGTATTAACCATGCATGATTACCAGATAGCAGGTCAGCAATTCGGGCCATTGGAAAAAATTCTTAAATGAAGTACCAAAAATGTCAAGGAGGACCCTTTTTCCTTTCAATGTGCATTTTCAAAACATTTCCGTCGGTGAAAATATATCCAAAAGGGCAAATAAGTGTGTTATATAATGTAGCTTATGCTGTGAAGAGGTGTCCGTCGTCAACTTTTCTATTTAACAACTTTTTATCCAAAAACTGGAGACCTAGAGTCCTGAAGTTTGGCGCCACTGTCATGCTTGGACGATGGGCATTTTGTTTAAATGAATGACCATGAATTTTATGCAAGGTCACAGGGGTTAGATAGGCTAAAATATTAAAAAGATTTCTTTTCAATAACCAGAGGCCTGGAGACCTGATATTGAGTCTGTGTAATGCAGGGATGAAGGGCTATACAGTTTGTTCAAATGTATCACTTTGACTTTTGTTGAAGGTCACAGGTGTTAGATAGGCTTAACAACTTCTTATCAAAAACCAAGAGGTCTAGACATCTCATGTTACCTGGGTCATTCATATCAATTTTATTGACTCTATTCTGTATTAAGTATGCACCATGATTACCAGATAGCAGGTGAGCGATTCGGACCCATTGCCCAATTGCCTTTTTTGTCTGACCGTGAGTTCTTTGATAAATGTTATTAGTGAATGAACTATCTCACTAACTCATGTCATGTAGAAGAATGAATTAACATTACATAATCACGATGATTGTTACCTCGCTGTTTATATTCAAAATGTTATTTCTAAAAGGCCACTATATGTACTTCGAGTCTCCATATTCCCGAACTCGACATCGCCTTGAGTCACCAGTGGAATCCATCAGCGGAGACGGTTGTCTGTCACTTTACTATAACATGGAGGAAGGCATTGCTGCTGAATTGCACGTCTCTCTTCATGTGAACGATACTGAATGGCCTTTAATGATTGACAATGGCAAACAAATCATGCGGGATCAATGGGTGTTCGCACAGATCCCACTGGACTTGTCAGTATGGAATTTAACAGGGGAGACCAACGTCAGCGTACTGTTTGATTTCTATGGTAGTAACATAAAGTTTGTCCCAGGTAGCCTTGCCATAGATGATGTAAATTTTACCTCACCGGGCACGTGTGAAAAAAAAGGTAAGTAGATAGTTCTCGCTATTTCTGGCCCCAATTTCTCAAAACAAAATTAAGTCAAAAACTGACATAAGTCAAAACGTTTCATAAAGTTAAGGAGAAAAAATTAAGTTTTGACATTAGTCGACACTTTTGTTCCGACAAATTGGACCCAGCTATGTATAGAATCGAGGTACAACATGTAGATGCCAATATATTTCTTTTATTCTCAACTCTTTAAAACAATTTAGTAAAGTTGAACAAGTAGCTATCACTTAAACACACTGGCAACAATGTTTCATCTCAGGTACCCCTCCTCCCTTCAGCTATTAAGGCATTCACCCGGTCCATATCGTGCTGATCGATGTCCGTCCGTAAACGCAAAATTTTTGTCTTGAAAACAGCTGGTGGAATTTAAACAATTTGACAGATATCTTTCTTTTGGAATGGTCATATAGAATTAGGCTAGTCATCTGGGGCCTTAAGAGCGGGCCAAAGGAATCAATCACGTACAAATAAGAGCTGAAATTAAAATTTGTTGTCAGTAAAATGAGTACAAGCGGTCAGACCATGAGGCGAAGATATGGTCTATAATTTCATTTTACATGATTTTAGTGTTAATAAGTGATTTCTGAAGGTATGTTTCCATCATGACATACTAAAGGCATACAAACCATACTGATAGATTACTTATGAAAAAATAACATGTCAAAGTTCTGGCCCAGTTATGGCACATTTTAACTGTGATTTTGTTCTATATGATTAATCAGGAGAGTGATGAAATACAGTCCCTCTGTGCGGCTTTTTGTCCATTCAGATAAAGTGTCTCAACAGCTTAAGACGAATTCAAGCTATTTTATCTGATATTAAGGACCTTCCTCGCTTTAATCGCTTATTGTTACTGAGGCATAACACACCTATTTATTTGAGCTACATTCGTTTTACAGTGAGATGTCTCGAAAACAGTTTCCTATGCGCGTCTGGCGACTTCTGTATCCCTTCTAACATGGAGAGAGATGGGGTTAGAGACTGTCCTGATGGCTCGGACGATATGTTTACTATCGTACGAGATGACATTCCAACAGAATACCGTAAGCAGACAAAACAGTTACCCAGCGAATATTCAATGTAAAACTAAGCATATACTTTAGCTTATACCATACTGCTACCGCTTAAGATAAAGTGGAGCCTTTTAACAAAGAAACCAAAGGTTATCACGTGTTCAAGTTTCTTTTATGAAAAAGGGTAATATAGCTTGGTGATAAATAAAAGAGGGTGTAGGAGCAAGGTATTAAAGTGCATACTTAAATCAACAAAAGCTATATGAAATGATCCTATGTGTTACGCTTTTGAAAGACATTTACCAAACAGATTTGTTTCTTACCAGGTACCTTTGAATGCATGTTTGAAAAGGAAAAAGATGAGGCCTGTTGGTTAATGCAAAGTGATGAGGATGACTGGAATTGGACTCGATATAATGTAAGATTGACGTACTTTATAGGTTATAGAGTTGACAGGCCGCCGGGCAGTACATAGTCACGCCTCTGTATCTGTTCAGTCTCGTAGTAAATGTCGCAGCATACACAAGACAAAACGCAAATTCACACGCGTTTTGATTGACAGCTCGCGATCCGTCAAATTATTCCACACAAGTGGGTTATGTTTTTTTATAATTGCAAAAGAAATGTATGATAATGAAATATCCAATAACCCCGATTCGTGTGACATGCTGTACAATAAGATCAGCTACACTCTTAAACATATGACATGTTTTTATAGTAAAATGTGGACATAGGGGTTCACCTAGTCCGCTAAACCTGACTAAATTATTAGGCTTTTTTATTTTTATTTTTTTTGCCTAATATATAGTCAGCTCGCGGTACCTCTTAAAAATGTGAAATCGTAGAACAGATTTGGCCTACGCTACGTCAACGGTATATTTCTAATGTACCGTCCATGCAATGCCGGGAAAATGTACACATATCTATTCATTGGGATCTTATGTACTCCACTGCCCTCATGTTACATCCCATTTATGAAATTTAACAAATCTGCACAATGAAATACTTCCGAGGCCCTTCTATTTCACACATTTGTAAAAAAAACAAATTAAAAAAGACTAATAATATAGTCTTAGCGGTTTAGCGGACTAGGGTTCACCTTGCCATACAGATTAGTCTTAAAAAACTTCATTCCAGGCCCTTTATGCATTTAAAAAAAGGGGCTTCACACATAAACACACACACACCCACACACACACTCTCTC
>SAYR01036617.1:1383259-1405355 GCA_004382745.1 Argopecten irradians irradians | reverse complement strand
CTAACCCTCACCCACACACACACACACACATACACCTACCCTAACCCTCATCACACACACATACACCTACCCTAACCCTCACCCACACACACCCACACCCACTCACATACACATAGTTATGTAACTATACCAATATGAAAGAAATCGGATTGTGGACAGATTTTGCAATCCCGCCTTTAAATTATTACTCATCTGTCTTCTAATTATAGCTCTGATTATATATATTGTATATACAGCTAAATCTAACCTTCGAGAATATCAAAGAACGTACTTAATTCTAGAAACATCCAAAATTAGTAAATATTAAATAAATAAACCAAGAGAACATTTCGGAAATTGATTATCTTGCTACCTCTTTAAACTATAAACATGGATAGTTTCCCGAGTGCTTAATGGGGTCGCGATGGCCGAGTGATTAAGATGTCCCGATATATTACCACAAGCCCTCCATCTCTGTGATGCAGGTTCAAATCCAATGTGGGGCAGTTGCCAGGTACTGACCCCTGTCTGTGGGTTTTCTCCGGATACTCTGGCTTTTCTTCACCAACAAACCTGGCAACAAAATGAATCTGGCTGTTAATAGGACGTTAGATAATAAACCAAAACCAAACAAAGAGTGCTTAATTTCCCGATTTCCATGCATAAAATTTTCACAATGATGTTATGTTAACCAAAGGTACACTTCTAGGCATTAAACACCAAAGTATTACGCACGGGGTTAATTTTCGTGATCATACAGCCTTCGCATAATAAGCGTTTATCCACCTCCCCTAACCCCGACCACCTACCCCAACCCTTCATCACCCCCACCCCCACTGCGTAACTTTACACGTTTAAGACTCCACATGTCTACATCCTATCAGGGTGGATCGGTACATTATCCCTGAATTGTGATTACTGTGTTATTTTCTTCCATAGAAATCCACTCCCTCCACTGGGACTGGCCCTAACATTGCTGCAGAAGGAATCTGGTTCATGTACTACGAGACCAGCTATGATGTTTCAGAGTTCGACAGGGCTATCCTACACACAGGAAATGTCACTATTGGTATGTATACACTGTCAATGTCCATAGGACCAGTCTCTATCAGTATGTATACACTGCAGTGTTCATAGGACCAGTCTCTATCTGTATGTATACACTGTCAATTTCCATAGGACCAGTCTCTATTTGTATGTATACACTGTCAGTGTCCATAGGACCAGTCTCTATCTGTATGTATACACTGTCAATGTCCATAGGACCAGTCTCTATTTGTATATATACACTGTCAGTGTCCATAGGACCAGTCTCTATCTGTATATATACACTGCAGTGTCCATAGGACCAGTCTCTATCTGTATGTATAAGCTGTCAGTGTCCATAGGACCAGTCTCTATCTGTATGTATACACTGTCAGTATCCATAGGACCAGTCTCTATCTGTATGTATACACTGTCAGTGTCCATAGGACCAGTCTCTATCTGTATGTATACACTGTCAGTGTCCATAGGACCAGTCTCTATCTGTATGTATACACTGTCAGTGTCCATAGGACCAGTCTCTATCGGTATGTATACACTGCAGTGTCCATAGGACCAGTCTCTATCTGTATGTATACACTGCAGTGTCCATAGGACCAGTCTCTATCTACATGTATATGTATACACTGTCATTGTCCATAGAACCAGTCTCTATTGTTATGTATACACTGTTAGTGTCCATAGGACCAGTCTCTATCTGTATGAATAAACTGACAGTGTCCATAGGACCAGTCTCTATCTGTATGTATACACAGTCAGTGTCCATAGGACCAGTCTCTATCTGTATGTATACACTGTCAGTGTCCATAGGACCAGTCTCTATCTGTATGTATACACTGTCAGTGTCCATAGGACCAGTCTCTATCTGTATGTATACACTGTCAGTGTCCATAGGACCAGTCTCTATCTGTATGTATACACTGTCAGTGTCCATAGGACCAGTCTCTATCTGTATGTATACACTGTCAGTGTCCATAGGACCAGTCTCTATCTGTATGTATACACTGTCAGTGTCCATAGGACCAGTCTCTATCTGTATGTATACACTGTCAGTGTCCATAGGACCAGTCTCTATCTGTATGTATACACTGTCAGTGTCCATAGGACCAGTCTCTATCTGTATGTATACACTGTCAGTGTCCATAGGACCAGTCTCTATCTGTATGTATACACTGTCAGTGTCCATAGGACCAGTCTCTATCTGTATGTATACACTGTCAGTGTCCATAGGACCAGTCTCTATCTGTATGTATACACTGTCAGTGTCCATAGGACCAGTCTCTATCTGTATGTATACACTGTCAGTGTCCATAGGACCAGTCTCTATCTGTATGTATACACTGTCAGTGTCCATAGGACCAGTCTCTATCTGTATGTATACACTGTCAGTGTCCATAGGACCAGTCTCTATCTGTATGTATACACTGTCAGTGTCCATAGGACCAGTCTCTATCTGTATGTATACACTGTCAGTGTCCATAGGACCAGTCTCTATCTGTATGTATACACTGTCAGTGTCCATAGGACCAGTCTCTATCTGTATGTATACACTGTCAGTGTCCATAGGACCAGTCTCTATCTGTATGTATACACTGTCAGTGTCCATAGGACCAGTCTCTATCTGTATGTATACACTGTCAGTGTCCATAGGACCAGTCTCTATCTGTATGTATACACTGTCAGTGTCCATAGGACCAGTCTCTATCTGTATGTATACACTGTCAGTGTCCATAGGACCAGTCTCTATCTGTATGTATACACTGTCAGTGTCCATAGGACCAGTCTCTATCTGTATGTATACACTGTCAGTGTCCATAGGACCAGTCTCTATCTGTATGTATACACTGTCAGTGTCCATAGGACCAGTCTCTATCTGTATGTATACACTGTCAGTGTCCATAGGACCAGTCTCTATCTGTATGTATACACTGTCAGTGTCCATAGGACCAGTCTCTATCTGTATGTATACACTGTCAGTGTCCATAGGACCAGTCTCTATCTGTATGTATACACTGTCAGTGTCCATAGGACCAGTCTCTATCTGTATGTATACACTGTCAGTGTCCATAGGACCAGTCTCTATCTGTATGTATACACTGTCAGTGTCCATAGGACCAGTCTCTATCTGTATGTATACACTGTCAGTGTCCATAGGACCAGTCTCTATCTGTATGTATACACTGTCAGTGTCCATAGGACCAGTCTCTATCTGTATGTATACACTGTCAGTGTCCATAGGACCAGTCTCTATCTGTATGTATACACTGTCAGTGTCCATAGGACCAGTCTCTATCTGTATGTATACACTGTCAGTGTCCATAGGACCAGTCTCTATCTGTATGTATACACTGTCAGTGTCCATAGGACCAGTCTCTATCTGTATGTATACACTGTCAGTGTCCATAGGACCAGTCTCTATCTGTATATATACACTGCAGTGTCCATAGGACCAGTCTCTATCTGTATGTATACACTGTCAGTGTCCATAGGACCAGTCTCTATCTGTATATATACACTGCAGTGCCCATAGGACCAGTCTCTATCTATATGTATACACTGTCAGTGTCCATAGAACCAATCTCTATTGTTATGTATACACTGTTAGTGTCCATAGGACCAGTCTCTATCTGTATATATACACTGCAGTGTCCATAGGACCAGTCTCTATCTGTATGTATACACAGTCAGCGTCCATAGGACCAGTCTCTATCAGTATGTATACACTGTCAGTGTCCATATTACCAGTCTCTATCGGTATGAATAAACTGACAGTGTCCATAGGACCAGTCTCTATCTGACACTGACAGTCTCAATCACTATCGGAATGTTTACACTGTCAGAATCCATCACAAAATCATAGCTCAACCAACAACAAATTTCTATATGACCCTTGATTCTTTTGGCAGCTTATACTACCAGACTTTCCAAACCTGTGCCATGCAATAGGGATATTATAATGTTAGCCATAACGTCTATCTACATCTTTCTCAATTAACAGATATATATATATTTTTTTATATTTCATGTTCATATTTATGTTAAGGGCATTAATGACTATGCACTTCTCCTAATTCCTTAGGTCAACTGCGTTTTAGGTATATTACTACAATTAAATACCCAACTGGAACAATTATCATATAACGATTGCATCGATAGTACCACATGAACTTGTTGCGGCCATGATTCTCATAGAATATAGAGACAAAACACATTTCAGAACATTCTATTTTTATGCATATCGTAGCAATAACAGGCAATATGCAAAACGTTTAGGATGAACATGTCCCTCTTCTTACATATGTTATCCATGCTTCGGTAACTACAGATCCTGTTTCTGTCTATTATAGATAACTCCAGCTGTCTGCACTTCTACTATCACATGTATGGTAATTTAATGGGTAGTCTGACCATATACTCTGACATGAACGGTGAGAGGACGGAACTTTGGAGGAAAGAGGGTAACCGCGGTTCAAAATGGACTTACGACCATGTTGATATTCCGGCCGGCAACCAAGATGTGAGTGTTTCCTACCAAATAACCAATCTGCTTATTCCCAGTTGGATGCGAAAATTTCAAGAGCTGAAATGGATGTATTTGAGTGGCGAGCATTGCCGTTCTATAACAATGTTTAAAGGTGTGATAAGACAGAGTTGGATGTAGAGAATGTAGAAGTATTGTTTTGTGTTATTACAATGCTAACTCCTTTTTCATGACAGATACTTATCGTTGGGGAAGATGGAGGCGGCTTTACCAGTGATATGTCTATCGATTCTGTTGTTCTGGTTGCCATGGAATGTCCTCAAGGTAAGCGTCATTCTATTCAGGTTGGAACTGAAGATTGATCTTCGGTTCAATTCCAAGAATATTTAATATAATTGATAGGTGTTGGATATTATCAATACATTATATTTTCTGTTACAATAACGGTATTATGATGATATACTTCAAGTAAGAATAAAATGATATCCCAGACGACACAGTATCTAATAGAAACCGTTATCATAGAAACGACCTATACCTATCATCTAACATTTCGTCTTTGAAGCAAAATGGTCTCTCATATTAAACTTTTAATATCCCAAAATAAAAACGAACGGGAAAAGTTCCTCAAGGTCTTTGTTTTCGTGTGGGTAAAAAAATCAATTGTGAACTTATCCCCAAAGAAAGTATTAGTAGAAAAATAAATGTTTAAATTGAAATCCTTACTGATATAGTTTTGAAAAAACAACAAACCTGAGCTTTCAATTCAGAATTATATTATCCTTGTCTGATTCACAATCAGGGTATCGGGATTTTTGTTATGTGATCCCACTATGCAAAACTTAATACCAAATTTCTGACCACATAATTGTTTTACAGAACCCAATATCACTCGTGAGGAGAGTGTTAGCCACGAACTCCGTATTGTTGGTGGTGACACAGAAAGTTATGGAAGAATTGAAATAGCATCAAACAATGCTTCCTTCCAGGCCGTCTGTGAAACAGATTGGATAGATGCTAACTCGGAAGTTTTCTGTCGTCAAATTGGATTTGGGTAAGTTATTAGGCCCTGCATCGAAATGCAGGTGCCCTATAGTAATCAGGCTGTCCGTCTGTCCGTCCGTCTGTCCGTTTTTCTTGTTACCGCTATTTCCCATAAAGTACCTTAAGGATTTGTCTCAAGTTTCATATGTAGGTTCCCCTAGGAACCCTGGTTTCGCATATTACATTTTGGGACCGATCAGTTAATAAGATGGCCACCAGGCCGCCATCTTGGATTTTGATAGTTAAAAGTTGTTACCGCTATTTCTTAGAAAGTACTCAAGGGATCTGTCTCAAATTCCATACATAAATTCCCCTGGTGCCCTAGTCGTGCATATTGCATTACGGGACCGATCGGTCTACAAGTTGGCCGACAAACCACCATCTTTGATTTTAATTGTTAGAGATCATTACCGCTATTTCTCAGGAAGTACAAAAGGCTTCTGTCTCAAATTTCATTGGTAGGTTCCCTTATGACCCAATCATAGACGACATCGTTCTGGACAGTTGGGGTCGTAAGCTCGTGAACTTTATACGTCATGCCTGACCCGGAACACTCACTAAACATCATTTCTGATGTAAATACCTCGACCATTGCAGGATACATTAAAGTTGTACGTGACATATTTTGAGAATTACAATACTTACAATGCATTTGTTCTAATATTAAAAGTACAAATATTATATCATTATAATTACATATACAGTGCAGTGAAATGAGTGTACCCAGGCAGACCATAAAGTCACGTTGTGATCTGTAATTTCATTTCACATTTTCACACTGTAATTAGTAATAGATTAGGGATTTCTTCATGTATCTTTGCATAAATTTCAATTTTACATTGCACAAATTTAGTGTTGAAACTTTTCGCTCATATATGCCACGTATAATTTTAGATGCATATTACGAACGTGTTCCTTTTATTCGATTGCAGACCTCATGGCATAAAGACCCGTACCTATAGAGAAGGAGAATATGCGTCCATCCGATCTCTATACGATGAAATCGTGTTTGGCGGGTTCTCCTGTAATGGGACTGAAAAGACTCTTTTGGAGTGTAACGCTACAGAGGCGGACTGCACATCGGGATATCAAATAGCGGTTGCCTGTTCAAATAATGGTACCCGTTAACATCTGTTATTTTCTCATTTACCACAGTATTTGATTTGTAAACTTCAATTTGTTCGGATATTATGGAATTCTTTTTAGAAACTTTGATGTGACATTTTGGGATTTCTTTACTCATGAGAACTTATTGATATATTCTCTTCCGACCGGAGTGCTTATAGTTTGAATATCGAATTTGGACTTTAGTTTTAGTTGTTTTAGTGTTCGACTTTGTATAGACGCTTATAACTGAAAGTTGGGGTTAGGTCGGATTGCACATCGGGGTACCAAATCGCCGTCCCTTAATAACTCAAATAATGGTATCCATTAACATGTAATTTCATAGAAGTGAGCTCGCCATTGCTTTATTATATATATCGAATGACTCTGTTGATGACATTAAAACATTTCTTTACCAGCCTGTTTCGCTGGCGAGAGGGCCTGTATCTCCCCTATGATGACCAACATCCCTGACGACGCGTACTGTATATGGGAGGAAAAGTGGTGTGATGGTGTTATAGACTGTCCAAATGTCAGCGACGAGAACTACTGTGGTATGTTGTACTTAGATATCGTAACATTATAACATGTTTACTGGTAAATTAATGGTAAATAACATGTTTTACTGGTAAATTAATGGTAGATATATCGTTATCTCGCTTGATTTACTAACTTATATATCTTATTATATATTTTAGCATTATAACATGTTTTACTGGTAAATTATTGGTAAATATATTGTTATCTCGTTTGATTTACAAAGTTATATATCTGGTTATATATTGTAGCATTATAACACGTTTTACTGGTAAATTAATGGTAAATATATCGTTATCTCCCTTGATTTACTAAGTTATATACCGATACCTAATTATATATTGAAACATTATAACATCTTTTAGTGGTAAATTACCTCTCATTATAAGTTGATTATAATTGTGTGTGTGGTGTCAAACCTGTTTAAAATATATTATAGCGTTGTGTATAATATGTTCCATGTTATAGCCAACTGCAGCATTGATCAGTATGAATGTGACCACCATATGTGTATACCTTTGTCCCAGCGTTGTGACGGCGTTAATGACTGTGGAGACTGGTCAGACGAACACTTTTGTAGTAAGTAGACATCTGCATTATCTTCTCATTGTCTGGCCACTGCTAAATGGGTCAATCATGTGTATTTTTGATCGCCAAAGAACAATCGGTAACCAGTAACTACTGGTGTCGAGTTTTCTTAGATCCTAAATTTCATTGTTATTTTACATATACAATAGAGATTTTAGCTTTGGGATGTATTATCAACGCGGTTGAATTTGAAAGTGGCGCAAGAATAACTATTCTGTTGTATTAAAAGAGAACAGATTAAATGTAAATGATAAAGGTCCGGTAAAGGTAAGCAACGAATACACTATAACCTTATACAGATGGTAATATTCATGTAAGAGTGAGTGATAATTACACTATAACCAAATACAAATGGTAACATTCCAGTAAGGGTGAGTGATAATTACACTATAACCTAATACAATTGGTAACATTCCAGTAAGGGTGAGTGTTGATTACACTATAATCTAATACAGATGGTAACATTCCAGCAAGGCTGAGTGTTGATTACACTATAATCTAATACAGATGGTAACATTTCAGTAAGGGTGAGTGATGATTACACTATAACCTTATACAAATGGTAACATTCCAGTAAGGGTTAGTGATGATTACACTATAACCTAATACAAATGGTAACATTCCAGTAAGGGTTTGTGATGATTACACTATAACCTAATACAATTGGTAACATTCCAGTAAGGGTGAGTGATGATTACACTATAACCTAATACAAATGGTAACATTCCAGTAAGGGTGAGTGATGATTACACTATAACCTAATACAAATGGTAACATTTCAGTAAGGGTGAGTGATGATTACACTATAACCTTATAGAGATGGTAACATTCCAGTAAGGGTTAGCACCGATTACACTATAGCCTAATACAAATGGTAACATTCCAGTAAGGGTGAGTGATGATTACACTATAACCTAATACAAATGGTAACATTCCAGTAAGGGTGAACGACGATTATACAGTGGAGGCTCACCACCAAGGAGAATGGATGAGCGTTTGTTCGCCCGGCCAAGACGAGGTGCTTGCTGGCTACCTGTGTGCCTTAGCTACGTCAGGGTAAGTATATAGGTATTGTCTGTTTGATCACCTGGTGGACAAAGAACATGTCCCGAGTTTGACGTTTTATAAAAAATGTTTTGATAGATAGAGGAATTTGATCTATATACCATTAGAAAGGTCGTGAGTTGTTCTGTACAACGATATATGACAACACGGACAAATATCTTTTTGTTATATTGAAAATCGAGAGAAAGTCATATTTCCTTAATTTTGCGATTTGTTGAGAACATTTAAAGAATTGGGCGCGAGGTTTCCTCCCATCTTTTCGAAGGCATGATGAATTATGTCCTTGAAATTCCTCACCACCTCACACTTCTGTAAATCTACTTCCTGGAGATGGACAGCATATCTGGGTGACATTATCATAACATTTCATTTACTAAATTAAGGGATTTTCCAACCGCACTGTAGAGTTCAATATCTTCTGCCTGAATCTTCATAGTGCTAGAAAGTCACCAAAATGTGACATCATTGATGTTTCTATCATTTCTATTATGACGTCATCACACAAAATGATGATGTAATATGTACATTTGTATTTAAGATAAATTTGGATACTCCTACTTTCCTAATCATTTTGAATTTTCATAAAAAGTTTAGTTTTTTTGTGATACCCTGTATAAAAGTGTTAATATTTACTGGTGTATTGTATTCCACATTTGAACGTCATTAACCAAACTGATATGTCTATCACTCCAGGCGACACGTATCCGATGGTGAAATTTTGTTACACACCTTGTCAAATATGTCCCCTTATATTAATTGGCTCTGATGGCTTCATCAAGAAATATGCTATTATGATTATGATAGAACTGATTGTAACTAAACCTATATATTTCTCATTTAATTGTACAGATCCTTCCTGTCCTTCCCGACTTCTACGATGAGCAGTGACCGCGCGGTAACCGTTAGTTACGATAGAGACAGTCAGGGCATCATCCGTAGTCACACCATACAAAAAACACCAAGGTATGTGATTGCAGTTAGTAAAAATACTTGTTGAAGGAGAGATCCCATACTCTATGTAAATATATCGCATAGCCGGTTATTTTTGCGGGGATGGTATTTCCGTGATTTGCAGGACATAGTTATGATCGCCAAAATTTGATCCGCAAACTAATATGAAATGGTTGAGGTTAAATGATATCTTCCATGAAAATCACTATAACATGTAATTTTCATGTTACTAGATCAAATCGCGAAAATTTTCGTCCACGCAAATAACCGGCTATACACTACAACGTTGCGTTTAATGTTAAGGATGTACACCTCTAAGAAGTCAAAATTTTCTTGTATTAAACTATTTTCTCATATAGAGTTTTGGAAATACCATACAAGAAAATGGAAGAAAAAACATATGTCGGTGTGCTTGCTTTTGAGCTATTGTCACTCAAAGATACCAAGTTGACAAAATCTTAAATTTTTGGGGGTTTTTGCCATTTTGACCATATACACAAGAGTTTAAAGCCATAATTTCCTAATCAAATGTTTGATACGTATGGACGTTTGAAGAATTTATTTTCCTGTAGTCTTCTTTAAAAATATACATGTTTTGATTAATAAGCCTCATATTTTTTCTCAGAATAACAGCATATGCTACCCCTACCCCTTAATTTTGAGCTACAAAATACACCATTTTCAGCCATTTTTGCCAAATTTAACCCTTTATAGAAACAGTGCTGGTATTGAACTTTTGTTAATATTTTGCATATCAATAGGGAATGGGTTGTTCTTTCTAAATTAGGCAGAAAAATGGGGGGTCAGTGTGCTTACTTTTTTGCCCCATTTGAATATGTGTTATTTATTAGTATTTTAGAGTAAAAAATAAAAGTGCTCAAATTACCATTGAATGTAAAGATAAAGTGACAAAAGCATATCACTTCACGCAATAATGCTCAATATTTTAATAACCACGAACCTAGTAAAGATTAACAGCAAAAATTAGCTCGATACAGCTTAAAATGCTGGTGCAGTGATTATTTAAGTAAAAACAATTTCAGAAAAAATGGTTAAACTATGGCTATACTCAAAGAGGAAAAAGACACAATTTCAAAATGGCCACCAAATGGGCCATTTCTTAAAATTCCTGTATAAAGAAATCTACTGTAAATAGAAATGTAATTTTTTGACAAAATTTGCATCTGGCAACCTACTACAGATATTGATAAAATATATTTGAAAATATCATAACTTCTTTGATCTTTGTCGAAACGAGACTTCAACGGAACTCAAACCTCAGAAGAATACATCCTTAAACTAGGACATTTTGCTTGTTTTCATTTTTATACGAACGACAAGAGACTTCCGAAGCCTGACCATATATACGTATATCCAGAATTTGGGAACTGATGATAGATGTAGAACAGAATCTTTGTAAACATTTCCCTCAGGTTATTATAATTACAGCAAAAGTTTGTTATTTGCAACTGTGTTCCTATAAAGGTGTTTGCCTTAGTTTACATAATTTACCAGACATCTGCATGTATTAAACGTGCAGTGGTCATTCTCCGGAGACCAGGGAATTCAATCGGTAGAACGAGTACGTGGAGGTCCAAGGTCCTCTTGCATAATGAATATAAATATTTTCTCTGTATTTTCAGTGTCTGTACCGAATGGAAACTGGAGTGTCAACCTCAAGGTATGTGTAGAACATTCAGGGATATACAACACTGATCAACAGCCAGGTAGAAATCATTATTGAAATGAAGTTCTTACGCAAAACATTTTCGACATTCAGTTTAGTTGAGAATATTTAAGAAATAGATTTCAATTTTCATGAGGTTAAGAGGCTATAATTATAATGGAGTACGTGTGGGATTTTCGCCGAGGTTACATAATTAACACGTGCTCCATTATCATTATACCCTCATAACCTCAACAAAATAAAAATATATTCCTTATAATTATTTACAGTAGTTTTTCACGCAAAAGAATATTATTTATTCTCGCAACAGTTTTTTCTCTCCTGTCATCGTCAACGAATTTGATTGAACAGCTGATTGTAATCGAGTCATCATCTGTTCTCATCAAAAATGGAGTCGTGACCCCAAGTTTCCCACAGCATTGCTACAGCAGCGACTTATTCCGTAAAAACAGAATCGCCGATGATAACGATAATGCTAAAAAGCATGGCTATTGAGTCTATGTCGGTGCAATCTGTAAATATATCAATATGTACATTAACGGGTTATGCACACATATTTATTCTTTGAAAACTTTCCCAAATGGCATGTAGTGATAAAACAACTTTCCAGGGATAAGGACTTGATTAGCAATACCGAGAAACATTAAATGTTATAATTATTCAATAATAAAAGTATACTGCATGTAATCAGAAAGTTATAGAGTGTAGTAAATGAAATTGTTTGTGCTGTAGAGTGCGGTAAATGGGATTGTTTGTGCTGTAGAGTGCGGTAAATGGGATTGTTTGTTCTAAAGAGAGTAGTAAATGTTTGTGCCTGTGCTGTAGAGTGTGAAAAACAATTGTATTTGTCCTGTAGAGTGTGGTAAATTGAATTGTTTGTGCTATAGAGTGCGGTAAATGGGATTGTGTGTGCTGTAGAGTGCGGTAATTGGGGTTGTTTGTGCTGTAGAGTGCGGTAAATGGGATGGTTTGTGCTGTAGAGTGCGGTAAATAGGATTGTTTGTGTTGTAGAGTGTGGTAAATGGGATGATTTGTGTTGTAGAGTGTGGTAAATGGAATTTTTTGTGCTGTAGAGTGCGGTAAATGGGATGGTTTGTGCTGTAGAGTGCGGTAAATGGGATGGTTTGTGCTGTAGAGTGCGGTAAATAGGATTGTTTGTGTTGTAGAGTGTTTTAAATGGGATGGTTTGTGTTGTAGACTACGGTAAATAGGATTGTTTGTGTTGTAGAGTGTGGTAAATGGGATGGTTTGTGTTGTAGAGTGCGGTAAATGGGATTGTTTGTGCTGTAGAGTGCGGTAAATGGGATGGTTTGTGCTGTAGAGTGCGGTAAGTAGGATTGTTTGTGTTGTAGAGTGTGGTAAATGGGATGGTTTGTGCTGTAGAGTGCGGTAAATGGGATTGTTTGTGCTGTAGAGTGCGGTAATTGGGATTGTTTGTGTTGTAGAGTGTGGTAAATGAGCTTGTGTTGTAGAGTGTGGTAAAATAGAGCGTTTGTGTGGTAGAGTGTGGAAAATGGAATTGTTTGTGCTGTAGAGTGCGGTAAATGGGATTGTTTGTGCTATAGAGTGCGGTAATTGAGATTGTTTGTGCTGTAGAGTGCGTTAAATGGGAGTGTTTGTGTTGTAGAGTGTGGTAAATGAGATTGTTTGTGCTGTAGAGTGTGGTAAATGGGATTGTTTGTGCTGTAGAGTGCGGTTAATAAGATTGTTTGAGTTGTAGAGTGTAGTAAATGGGATGGTTTGTGTTGTAGAGTGTGGTAAATGGGATATTTTGTACTGTAGAGTGCGGAAATGGAATTGTTTGTTGCTGTAGAGTGCGGTAAATGGGATGGTTTGTGTTGTAGAGTGTGGTAAATGGGATGGTTTGTGTTGAAGAGTGTGGCAAATGGAATTGTTTGTGCTGTAGAGTGCGGTAAATGGGATTGTGTGTGCTGTAGAGTGCGGTAAATGGAATTGTTTGTGTTGTAGAGTGTGGTAAATATAATTGTTTGTGCTGTAGAGCGTGGTAAATGGGATGGTTTGTGTTGTAGAGTGTGGTAAATGGAATTGTTTGTGCTTTAGAGTGTGGTAAATGAGATGGTTTGTGTTGTAGAGTGCGGTAATTGGGATTGTTTGTGCTGTAGAATGTGGTAAATGAGCTTGTGTTGTAGAGTGTGGTAAAATAGAGCGTTTGTGTGGTAGAGTGTGGAAAATGAGATCGTTTGTGCTCTAAAGTGTGGGAAATGTTTGTGTTATCCTGAAGAGTGTGGTAAATACTTGTGTTTGTCCTGAGGAGTGTGGTAAATGCTTGTGTTTGTGCTGAAGAGTGTGGGAAAATTTTGTGCCTATGCTGTAGAGTGTGGGAAATGTTTGTGTTTGTGCTGTAGAGTGTGGTTAATGTTTATGCCTGTGTTGTAGAGTGTGGTTAATGTTTATGCCTGTGCTGTAGAGTGTGGGAAGTGTTTGTGTCTGTGCTGTAGAATGTGGTAAATGAAATTGATTGTGCTGTAAAGTGTGGTAAATGCTTGTATTTGTGCTATAGAGTGAGGGGAAATGTTTGTGCCTGTGCTGTAGAGTGTGGGAAATGTTTATGCCTGTGCTGAAGAGTGTGGTAAATGTTTGTGTCTGTGCTATTGAATGTGGAAAATGTTTGTGCCTGTGCTGAAGAGTGTGGTAAATGCTTGTGTTTGTGCTGAAGAGTGTGGTAAATGCTTGTGTTTGTGCTGTAGAGTGTGGTTAATGTTTTTGTTTGTACTGTAGAGTGTGGCCGGTCAGTTTTGGCGTTGGACAGAGTAATCAGTGGATATGATGTGCCAAATGGTTGGTTCCCTGCTATGATGGCATTGATGAGAAACTCCTCAGGAACTCACATGTGTGGAGCTTCACTTATCAGTCCAACTACAGCACTAACTGCTGCCCACTGTGTCGAGTAAGTGTTTTGTAATTTCTTTTCATCTTTACAAATATTGTAATGCACAACAGATAAAAGCAAAAAATTTTAAAAAAATGTGGCCCCGATAGTTTGATAATGATGTTGAGGTCAAAGGTTACAATTGACAAAAAGTTTGTATTTTATATGGCCACGCTATTAAATGGAAGGGATATAGTCTTGCGCATGTCTGCCTCGTCCATGTAAATTCTATCAAACTTGCTATAGCATATATGTAAGGAGTATTGGAAAAAAATGGATGTATTGTTACATTTTACGATTTGTATGGATCATACGGAGGGATCATGGGCTTATGTTATAATATACAGTATCGTCATTTTCATGTCATTTTGTGTTATTAGCGATTGGACTCGTGACTCTGCAATTCTACATGTTGGTGAAGTCGATTATGAGAAGTTTGGCCAGTTTGGTAGACATGTTCCGATCGCTGAAGTGATTTTACATGAAGATCATAATGAGTACGACTTCGCTATATTAAAGTTCGCCCAACCAATCCAACAGACGGACACCATAGGGCCCGTATGTCTGCCACCTCCTTGGAGAGACATGTTTTCCTACCATCAATGTTTTGTACTGGGATGGGGAACAACAGAATATGGTCGAGGTAAAGTCACAAACACACGTTATGTTATTCTGTAATTGTATATTACAGAGTTATCTGCCCTTTCGGTTAGGTATTGGTTGTGATGTAATGTCTTTACCGAGCGAAGTGCCATAGTAACTTTCAGAGAAAAGGACGTGCATTGCGCTCACAATATAATGATGTAAAAATGGATATCTACCCGCAAGGGAGCTTACTCTGTAATATCAAAATTCGGTGAATAAGGAAAAAAGTATGTCCGTATGGAGACAGTTTATGTTAAACACAATAAAAGAATCTTTAAATCCTGTTTGAGTTCTCTAAGTACCACGTGAACCCTATTACGATTGTGTGTTAGAACTACTCAATGCAGTTGCAGTGATTCTGTTGGGAACTGGGACGTTAATCTCTTTGTTTTACAGTGTCGACAAAACTCAGGGCGTTAGAAGTGGTGTTGTTAGGGGAGGAGGATAAGGAAAGGTGTGAAGATAGGGCCAGAATTAAGTATGGTATCTATGGTAACCATACTATTTGTGTAGATAACCGGGAGAAACACTCACCCATATGTTTCGTAAGTATCAAATAAAAACACAGATCCAAACGACCATCAGAGTACCTCGTATCTTCTATCGGACGTGTTGAAACAGATCATAACGCCCATAAGGCTACCTCATACCTTATATTGGACGTGTTAAAACAGATCAAAACGCCCATAAGACTACCTCATACCTTATAGTGGACATGTTAAAACAGATCATAACGCCCAAAAGACTACCTCATACCTTATATTGGACGTGTTAAAACAGATCAAAACGCCCATAAGACTACCTCATACCTTATATTGGACGTGTTAAAACAGATCAAAACGCCCATAAGACTACCTCATACCTTATATTGGACATGTTAAAACAGATCAAAACGCCCATAAGACTACCATACCTTATATTGGACGTGTTAAAACAGATCATAACGCCCATAAGACTACCATACCTTATATTGGACGTGTTAAAACAGATCATAAAGCACATAAGACTACCTCATACTTTATAGTGGACATGTTAAAACAGATCAAAACGCCCATAAGACTACCTCATACCTTATAGTGGACATGTTAAAACAGATCATAACGCCCAAAAGACTACCTCATATCTTATATTGGACGTGTTAAAACAGATCATAACGCCCAAAAGACTACCTCAGACCTTATATTGGACGTGTTAAAACAGATCAAAACGCCCATAAGACTACCTCATATCTTATAGTGGACATGTTAAAACAGATCAAAACGCCCATAAGACTACCTCATACCTTATATTGGACATGTTAAAACAGATCATAAAGCCCATAAGACTACCTCATACCTTATATTGGACGTGTTAAAACAGATCAAAACGCCCATAAGACTACCTCAGACCTTATATTGGACGTGTTAAAACAGATCAAAACGCCCATACGCCCGTAAGACTACCTCATATCTTATATTGGACGTGTACAGAGTTTGTTATAGGGAATATCATTTACCTTCATTCAAAGACAGAAATACCAAAAGAACTAATACAATTCGACATAATCAAGTCTTGAGATATATTTTTATTGAATCTACTGAATTAATTCTGAATATATGAATAAAGTATATTTACAATCAAAAGTTCAAAACCAATATTGAGACTTATTCTGTAAGCAAAATACTGCGCGGAAGGATTTATTTCAAGTGACCTCCATTCATAGATAAAATCTATATTTTCACATGTAAATAATGAGGGGTTTTGAGAATATCATGTCTCGCCTTATGGACAATGTCAACCTGTAGTATTGAAGTTTTTGAGTTTTGTATCCCCAGGGAGACTCCGGCGGCCCACTGATTTGTAAGAATCCTCATGGAAGGTTTGAATTGCTTGGAGTGACAAGTTATGGAGATGAAGTTTGTTTGAACTCGGAGTTTACAGATGTCTATGAGAATGTTATGCATTACACGCGCTTTGTGCTCGAGAACACTGGTAAGTTGATACGCTTCAATAGGCTGTATGGTGAGCGACATTCTAAATCCCAGTAAAACAATGATATAGACTGTTCTGCCAATCAAACACTTATATACACATGTATGCTGTTCGGCCAGTAAAACAATGATATAAACTATTCGGCCAGTAAATCACTGATATAGGCTGTTTGGCAAGTAAAACACTGATATAGACTGTTCAGCCAGTAAAACACTGATATAGACTGTTCAGCCAGTAAAACACTGATATAAACTGTTCGGCCAGTAAAACAATGATATAGACTGTTCGGTCAGTAAAACACTGATATAGACTGTTCGGCCAGTAAAACACTGATGTAGACTGTTCAGCTAGTAAAACACTGATATAGACTGTTCAGCCAGTAAAACACTGATATAGACTGTTCAGCCAGTAAAACACTGATATAGACTGTTCGGCCAGTAAAACAGTGATATAGACTGTTCAGGCAGTAAAACACTGATATAGACTGTTCGGTCAGTAAAACACTGACATAGACTGTTCGGTCAGTAAAACACTGATATAAACTGTTCGGCCAGTAAAACACTGATATAGACTGTTCGGCCAGTAAAACACTGATATAGACTGTTCGGTCAGTAAAACACTGATATAAACTGTTCGGCCAGTAAAGCACTGATATAGACTGTTCAGACAGTAAAACACTGATATAGACTGTTCGGTCAGTAAAACACTGATATAAACTGTTCGGCCAGTTAAACACTGATATAGACTGTTCGGCTAGTAAAACACTGATATAGACTGTAAAACACTGATACAGACTGTTCGGCCAGTAATACACTGATATAGTTCGGCCAGTAACCATTAGTATAGACTGTTCGGCTAGTGAATTCTTTAATCATTTTCAATTTTACTCTCTTGATGTCATTTTTACAGATTTATTACCACCATACGGAACAACTCCATGAGGACAGGACAACACGAAATAAATCCAATCATCGGCCTGTATTACCAAACCTTATATCACCGGTTCTCTTAAAGAAAACTATACATATATGTATATGTCTTCAATATACTGACCTTGTAACTACCTAGATTGTACATTGTCACATGAATTACCTATACTGGGCATTACCAATTATACCCGTTCTTATGGTATCGTCAAATTTTACCTGAAATGTAGCTACTATAAAAATGGTATCATTGCATTATGTGTTTTATTTGTCCAAGACAAATTAATATCTTCATCTCTTCTTGTCCAAGACATTCATAACTAATATTTGAATTATGTATTAATCATAACTCTAATACATATTACATATTATATCATATTCTTAATACTATATTCACAAGCTAGGGTTTGTATAGCCTCTGTTTACAATCGGTTAATAATCCCTGATTTTATACAAGTGCCATAATTTTCGTTATCTGTCTATTTTCTCGGTCATTTTGTAGTAAATTAAATGAAGAATGTGCCAAAACAATAGACTTCTATTGTATGTAGATTGTTTATAAAATAATTTCAAGAATTGACCAAACTGGCGACCATTGCCAAAAAGTGTTAAGGGAGTATTAAGTGTGTATGTAACCTGGTACTCCAAGTATTAAGGGTTATGTTACCTGGTACTCCGAGTATTAAGGGTGTATGTTACCTGGTACTCCGAGTATTAAGGGTGTATATTACCTGGTACTCCGAGTATTAAGGATGTATGTTACCTGGTACTCCAAGTATTAAGGGTTATGTTACCTGGTACTCCGAGTATTAAGGGTGTATGTTACCTGGTACTCCGAGTATTAAGGGTGTATGTTACCTGGTACTCCGAGTATTAAGGGTGTATGTTAACTGGTACTCCGAGTATTAAGGGTGTATGTTACCTGGTACTCCAAGTATTAAGGGTCTATGTTACCTGGTAATTCGAGTATTAAGGGTGTATGTTACCTGGTACTTCGAGTATTAAGGGTATATGTTACCTGGTACTCCGAGTATTACGGATGTATGCTACCTGGTACTCCAAGTATTAAGGGCGTATGTTACCTGGTACTTCGAGTATTAAGGATGTATGTTACCTGGTACTCCGAGTATTAAGGGTGTATGCTACCTGGTACTCCGAGTATTAAGGGTGTATGTTACCTGGTACTCCGGGTATTAAGGGTGTATGTTACCTGGTACTCCGAGTATTAAGGGTGTATGTTACCTGGTACTCCAAGTATTAAGGGTGTATGTTACCTGGTACTCCGAGTATTAAGGGTGTATGTTACCTGGTACTCCTAGTATTAAGCGTGTATGTTACCTGGTACTCCGAGTATTACGGATGTATGTTACCTTGTACTCCGGGTATTAATGGTGTATGTTACCTGGTACTACGAGTATTCAGGGTGTATGTTACCTGGTACTCCGAGTATTACGGATGTATGTTACCTGGTACTCCGAGTATTAAGGATGTATGTTACCTGGTACTCCGAGTATTAAGGGTGAATGTTACCTGGTACTTCGAGTATTAAGTGTGTATGTTACCTGTTACTCCGAGTATTAAGGGTGTATGTTACCTGGTACTCCGAGTATTCAGGGTGTATGCTACCTGGTACTCCGAGTATTAAGGGTGTATGTTACCTGGTACTTCGAGTATTAAGTGTGTATGTTACCTGGTACTCCGAGTATTACGGGTGTATGTTACCTGGTACTCCGAGTATGAAAGGTGTATGTTACCTGGTACTTCGAGTATTAAGTGTGTATGTTACCTGGTACTCCGAGTATTACGGGTGTATGTTACCTGGTACTCCGAGTATTACGGGTGTATGTTACCTGGTACTTCGAGTATTAAGGGTGTATGTTACCTGGTACTCCGAGTATTAAGGGCGTATGTTACCTGGTACTCCGAGTATTAAGGGTGTATGTTACTGGTACTCCGAGTATTAAGGGTGTATGTTACCTGGTACTTCGAGTATTAAGTGTGTATGTTACCTGGTACTCCGAGTATTAAGTGTGTATGTTACCTGTTTGTCACAGTTTCTAAGTATGGAAACTGTTATTACATGAGTTGATATCAATAAACACCATTGTAAAACCACTTCTTATATTAAGCGGAATCCTTGTACTGATATTGTCATATTGTTTTATAAAGCTAAATCATCATTTTTATTACATTTTACATGCAATTGTATAGTACACATTATGGCGTATTGTGATTTGTTCATTAAACAGATGTATTCTTAAATCTTGATGTTGTGTGACTTTATCAATCAATATTTATAGTAAGGAAATATCACCGGATATAAAATGACTGGTACAATTCAATAGCCCAATACTTCTGAAACCAAGAGACCTGTTTGAGAGTGTACGATGTTGTGGCAAGGAATGGTTAAAAATATAAGACGTCATTCTTAAATGATGAAAAATTAGATATCACCAAATGGAACTCACATACATGTCCGCTTCCTCTGTCTGTCTTCAAACACATGTCCGCTTCATCTGTATGTCTTCACATACATGCATATGTCTGCTTCTGAATGTGATAAAGGGAAATACGTTAGATTTATGGAATTTTGTAATCCTGAACACCTGCATCAAATTAGTATTAACAGAAGAGTGGAACGATTTACGGATCATTTGACGTGATTACCCAACTGCACAAAGGTCTTTCCCAGAAAATCTCAAGTCAGAAAAACTAAGAATTATAGAAGTGTATTTCTGTACATACATTCAACCGTCTTAAATCAGAAGAAAATAGAAATGATATTGAAAACATCAATATAAAAAGTTACAATTAAAACTAAAGTGGAATTATCAGGGATACCAGGATAACATGTTTGAGTATCTAAGAAAGCATAACCGAAGGCATTAAATAAAAAAAAAATAAAAAAAACACAAACAGATTGAGAAAAAGGTCTTAACTCATGATATTTTTTATGAACATTTCAAAAACCTCATTAGTGAACGAGGACGTGTCTGAATCAATATCAGAACATGATGTTACGGGATAAACAGGGTTTATTGAGGAATTGGATGAGGAAATATGTAAGTGAAATTAGCAAAGCTATTAAAAAATAAAACAAATAAGTCTCGTGGAATAGACGATGTTTTGAACGAATATTTTATTGATGGAAGAGACGTTCTTATGCCTCGCCTTTTGTTGTTATTTGATACTATTTTTAAATCCGGTTATTTTTCAGAGGCCTGGTCAAAGGGATGTCGTATTAAAAGAGGTGATGTAAACGATACTGGTACAGAGAAATAACGCTTCTCATCTGTTAAAGATGCTCCACCGCCGACAAAGCATAAATGATATTCATCATTTGATCAATAATTAGTGTTTAATCGTGTGTATGTATGTATAATTAACACAAAAAATAATATTAATAATTTACTTCGCCTTTGGTACATGCGCAATCAGTACTTCATTCCATATAGGATATAGTAGCACGGATTTTTTTCGGGATGCAATTAATTATTTTTTTATATTTTTAACTTGAAATAAAATTAGAAGCTCAAACTTTTCAATGGTGGTAATGGTGTAAATTAAGTAACTTTTGTAACTGAAGAAAAATACTAAATCGTCTGCTCCTGTTTTTGATAGTGAAAAAATACCATTTGTCAGCGGTGGAGCATCTTTACGGTAAAATATTTACTTCAGTGCTAAATCCAAGACTTGTTGAATGGGGAAAAAATCAAAACATTACGGATGCACAGTATGGATTTAAAGTTGTATGGTCTCCCATCAAATTAACTAATTAATCACAAACACCTTCGTGTATTATTATAAACTAACGACGTAAGGTGAATTAATCCATTATTGAATATTAATTCACAAGTAAGTAACTTAAATTTAACATTTAAGCAACCCTACGCAAAACTAAACTAATCTTAAAAAGATTAACTTTTGAAAACTGTATTTCTCAACTTTTTAATATGACCTTCTTTGAGTATCTGTAAGTATGACAACTTCAGTAAAATAAATTCTTTAAAAACTTTGAAATATTCAGTTAGGAACGCAGATTGTTACACTTTCCGTTTTTACTAAAAACTAGTTTTTTATACCCGAATCCGTTCTCCCACTTCTAAAGAGACGTGGAACTCGGGTAATCTTTCGGATGGTTTATATTCAAATAGTCCAATGTATCACCAAAAGTTTCCCTCAAG
>SAYR01036617.1:1354754-1378134 GCA_004382745.1 Argopecten irradians irradians | reverse complement strand
TTTGATACTTGCCAAAGAAAATAATATCTAGTATAAAAAATAAGGACCTCAGTTTCGGTTCATATGGTGTTATAGCGCCCTGGTATAATTTAAAATAATGACCTCGGGCTACGGTCTGGGTTATTATTTATTCTACCAGGGCGGGACAACAACATATATACATCCTTATGCATGTATATCTACAGTGCTTTTATCTTTATATTCGGTAATTCCTGTGTTATATTTGATACATTTACCATTATGCTCCGTCGTTATATCGAGATATTCGATGCCTTTTCCTTTATATTATGTAGCTAAAATTAAACTTTCGGTACAAATTTCTTTAAATTCTGTACACACTTCTTTATATGATGTGCAACCTTCTTTATATAATGTGCAAACATTTATATAATGAAGATCAAATCCGGCTTATAATATTTGCATAATTTTTCGGCTGATTTCGTCTTAGTGACAGCACTTTGAATAGTTGTGTAGGATTTTGAAAAGGAAATTATTGCTCTTACCAACGATAGTAACCGTTTTTGTGAAGATTTACTATAAATATGATTTTAACCGCTAAAACTTCATATAGGTGGACTACGTTTTGTTTGTCTCGGGATCTTTCCATCCTTCTCAATATATATATCACCATGTAGATTACGATTTTACCGATTTTTGTATTTAAACTCATAAAACGTCCAAAATAGTCTATGCATGACACTCTGGTAGGTCCAAATTATTGGGTCGACATCTACATGTAGACAATTAATCCTGTGTCTATATTGGATCACCAATATAAGAAAAAAAAATGATTTTGTTTTTAATTTTAGATGTGCTACTATTTTGTTAATTCATATCACGAAAATAAAAACAATTAAGAAGCAAACGTTAATTGAATTCTTCGTTTCGGAAAGGTAGTTGGTCTTAAAAGCTGTATATATGTACCGTAATTTTCATACTCACGAATCAAGAGCTTTTGGATATTTTATTTACCATCAACCTTTCGAAAATTACATTTACAAGTATGATTAAGAACTGAAAATGATTTTGACAGTACATATGCGGTCAGGCTATGAAGCCAAGATGTGGTCTACAATTTAATTTAACATTTTTATAAAGTAATAAGAAATTATAAAGTGATTACTGCAGGTATGCATTTATCTTAACATACATAAGACATAAATTCTGACTTGTAAATAATGTTTACAAGGCATCGTACATGGTTTTCTGACTATTTGAATGATTATCACACCTTAAAAGAACCTGATGGTTTTCAATAGTTTCTTGAAGAAAAAAATACATGCCTAGTTACGACACATATAACTTAATTAATCAACACATAAAATCGGGTAATTAATAAAACAAAATGTTCCCAGCCGTCATACATCATCTATGATATAGGTACATGTATATATTATCCGAATAGCGTATATTGAACTTTGATTCCTAGGCGTGGCAACATTATAAGATTTTTCAAATATGTAGATCTGTTACCCTGTTGAGATCAGCCGCTTGATTTTTACACTTCAACTTATCCTAAACATGTTCCCTAACAGGCTTAGTTGAATTCGGACCAGTTGAGAAGGTGATCGAATTGTTATATTTAATGGTGATAGACGACAAATAAAAGTGATGTCGATAGGTCACCTGCCTGGGTGACCACCTTATCCTTAATAGTCCGAAGGCCTGTTAATCTGAACGTCCGTTAGTCCGAACGACCGTTAGTCCTAAGGCCCATAAGTCGGAAAGTCTGATAGTCCGATAACCGATATAAATGTACAGACTTAATTACAAGACTCAGTAGTAAACTTGCTAAGATATGTGTAACTCTAGATTGACATCATCTCTATGTGACCCACGGATGATTGCACTGCACTACGCTACAATTATCACAAATGTAACGTAGGGTCACCGACAAAAAACGAAATGAAATTGTGAAAAAAACATAATCTTGCAATACATGTACGTAAACGTATCCGATATGAAAGAGTGTATATTTACACTGCAATCCTGGTTATTAGTTTCCCTGAAATTACCATTATGCGAACCATTTTCATCATTGAAAAAGGAGAGAATAAACAAGTAAAAGGAAGCAGGAAACACAAAAATAAGTCGTGAAATACATATTTCAAACATGTAGGCAGGTTAGAATTGGTGATATATATCATCCATTCATGCAGCCATGTTATCCCTAATGCAATCAAATTGCAGTACACATAAGCTTTACATTAGGCGTATGTTTGTAAGATAATTCATAAAATGTATATTTATGTGACATCTTATAAAATGTAAGATATTTTCTATCTCTTTATGATTTTTTTTATTTATAATTTTGATTTATTTTTTATCATGCAATGCTCATTGAAGAAATCACAACTTGCCGTCCATAGAAGTTTGCAGTTAAATAATTTTAAAGAATTCCCGAAAAATGTATTTATCACAATTTATTGAAAACATGTCAAACTATAAATTTACATGAAGTAAAACAACTACATAATTGCAATATTTTCTAATTTTCGGATTAACGGGCCTTCGAACTATTAGGCCTTAGCGGTTCAAGTGACCTTAAAATTAACAGATGACGATTACTGCTTACTAATCAGACCATTATTATACGATTATCATATAATAAACAAATTATTGAAATTCATAGTTCAGAGAAAAAATACTTTGACAACTCTTGGTAAAGAAATTGCTAACAAATATCTTCATCTAGCTACAACCACATGCACACAATTATTTTCATAAGCAATCCAATATGGCGAGTGTTATCCACGCGACAACACGAGATTCTGTACGCGCTAATTGTTCGAAAACGCGACAAGTCGACATTTTAACTGTTAAATCTCGGGTTGTCGCAGTTTGAGACCGCGACAACTCGACAAGGCGACAACACGACAAGGCGACAACACAACAACACGAGATGGCCGTAATCAGCCACCATAGTTTCCCGATATTACCTGAAAGTTTGAACTATCACCGTGTGGTAATGACCCCGGAACTAGGTACCCCCTGAAGCGAGTGAGAAAATCAGGATTTGAACAGAGCTAAGATTGTCGCTTTTATCTGCATTTAGAGATTTTTTTTGGATACTGACGTTTGATAAACGTGTTTCCGAATATATAAGTCACACAATGATATATAAATGGTTTTCAAGAAGCGTCGCAAAAAAAAATGACAGACACATGTATTAACATGCCACCACACCAAGGGAGGTACCGACATAAATCGCATGTCGTTGGAACAGATGCTGGAAAAGAACTTTTCATTGACCACAAATGCATATTTTTGTACTACATTACTCTATTATGATACATAAGGGTAGGTTCACAAGAAAAATACTTCTCAGTCCAATCTATTCATGTTATGGGAGCAATATAAAATATCGGTGGTATACGGCTCATAGCTGGTATTTTGATTGGAGGGTGTACGGTTCATAGCAAATGAGATGAACGGCTGGGTGACATCGATATCGGTAATTATCATAAAGATAATAAATGAGGTGTAAAATTATATCAATAATGTTTGTTTGATGAATGTACATATATTTTTTAGTCAGATGACTGATAACATCTGCGAATTTAGAACAAATTTCCCGACAAAATGTACATCTGTATATAGATACGACGCCATCTGGATAGTAAAAAATAGGAATGTTGAGAAACTTGAAAAGTTTAAGTTAAAACATATTTTAATATCAATTCAAAAGACAAAGGGATCAGGCAAAAGTTATTACAACTTTGAAAAGCCTTCTCGTAACATACAATGACAAAAGAGATTGATATTAATAACATTAAATTCAAATTTTTTGCTTGACTTTATAAATTGATGCACGTGTCTGAAAATACCTTGGTTTATATGATCGGCACTTTCAAATTTATATCAACATCTAGGTATATAATAAAATAATTCTGCCATTCACATATTTATTACATTGGAAGAAAAAACGATAGGCACTCTCACACTTATGACCACAGATACAATTTGGGCTGTTTGTAAGTTTAACATGAAACGAGTTAAACTTGCTGCATCGATGTCTTAAATTTGCATGTACAATATTTGTATTTCTGTAACTAAAAATTGAAATAGACTGGATCTTTTTTCATCAGAATTACATGATATACATTTTTTAAAAGTTTCTTATGAAGGTGATGATCTAGTCGCTTCATCCAAGCCATTCTACATAGATGCAGAGAATAATGTATAAAAGAAGATTTAGTAAGAGAAAGTCTGTGAAGAGGAATGATATTATTGCTGGTAGTTCTTAAAGCATATAGTGATTAGTGTCAGTGACTTTTGGAGGAAGAAGTGGATTAAGATAGTCTGGTGCTAAATTATTCTCGATATTGTAGACTAAACTGACCGCTGGGCGGTGTTTTTTCTCCAGGTACTCCGGCTTTCCTCCAACAACAAACTTTGTACGTTCTTACGTGACCCTGACTGTTAATAGGACGTTAAACTAATAAAACCAAACGTTTCTAAATATAAAGTTAAAACAGTTACGTATGAAAGTAAACCAGTAATAACTCTTGCTACTTCGCGTTGAGCTATTTTAAAACTTTTTTATTATAATGTATTTTTAATTTCTTTTTCCTGTGCAATATACAAAATACCTGGTGATATTGGTGCTTTAATGGATCTGAACCATCATATATATTTTATGAGAGTTTGTGATTGTGAAAATAATAAGAAATACAACTTTAAAAAGAATCTTTCAACGGCGGATGCAATATTTATTTTGCAATCATTTAAAAAAAAAAAAAAAAAAAAAGATTGAACGTACAATGAATCGTTGCTTCATATACTACAAAAAAAGCGTTTGATTTTGCTAATCGTCAGAATTTATGGTATAAACTGATAAAAGAAAGAATTGACGGGAAAATGTTGAAAATTATAAGATACATATATAAGAGTGTTAAACGCTGTGTAAAACAAAATGGAACCCTGTCAGACTCCTTCAGCTGTGAAAAGGGATTGTTTCAAGGCGGAATTCTGTTACCCATATACTCTGCCTTTCTTCACATGCATATCTGCTTCCTCTGTATGTGTTCACATACTCACATACACTTCATCTGTCATCTGTCTTCGCATACATGTCCACTTCCTCTGTCTGTCTTCACATACACATCCACTTCATCTGTCTGTCTTCACATGCATGTGAAGACAGACAGAGGAAGCAGACATACACATTCATTTCATCTGTCTGTCTTCACATACATGTCCACTTCCTCTGCCTGTCTTCACATACATGTCCACTTCCTCTGCCTGCCTTCACATACATGTCCACTTCATGTGCCTGTCTTCACATACATGTCCACTTCCTCTGCCTGTCTTCTTATACATGTCCACTTCCTCTGTCTGTCTTCACATACATGTCCACTTCCTCTGCCTGTTTTCACATACATGTCCACTTCCTCTGCCTGTCTTCACATACATGTCCACTTCCTCTGCCTGTCTTCGCATACATGTCCACTTCCTCTGTCTGTCTTCGCATACATGTCCACTTCATGTGCCTGTCCTCACATACATGTCCACTTCCTCTGTCTGTCTTCGCATACATGTCCACTTCATGTGCCTGTCTTCACATACATGTCCACTTCCTCTGTCTGTCTTCGCATACATGTCCACTTCCTCTGCCTGTCTTCACATACATGTCCACTTCCTCTGCCTGTCTTCACATACATGTCCACTTCCTCTGCCTGTCTTCGCATACATGTCCACTTCCTCTGTCTGTCTTCGCATACATGTCCACTTCCTCTGTCTGTCTTCACATACACATCCACTTCATCTGTCTGTCTTCACATGTATGTCAGTTTCCTCTGTCTGTCTTCACATACACATCCACTTCATCTGTCTGTCTTCACATACATGTCCACTTCCTCTGCCTGTCTTCATATACATGTCCTTTTTCAATTTTCTGTTAGTTTGGTTATAAACACGATCTGTCAGGCTCCTGCGGTTACATGTGTGCTTATAATTATTATTTTTCAATATTTTTGCGTAATTCACAATTCTCAAATCACATGTACAAGTCTAAAAAGTGAGAAAAAAAATCCCATTTAAAGATATGTGCAGAAGAATTATATCCGCTAAAATGACACATGCCTAATTATTAGATTAAAAACAAAATGATAAAATGATGAAAGCTGAATGTTAAAGCGCAGGAAACGATTGTTTTCTAAATTGCTGCATCATAAGACATTTTTGTACAGAAGGAAAAATACAAATGTATTAAAAAAAGATCTAAATTGTAAATTTCATCACAAAACTGTCAGCTTACAAGATGTAAAACATAAATATTTATGTTCTTCGCGGACTTATGTAAGACTATAGGACTCAAATCAGTAAAACGTTTTGTATTAATAGGAGATATTCAAGCATCTAAACGACATGTATACGGAAGTGTAAAAGTTTGAAATCACACAAGTATGAAGGTGAGTAAAATGTATGATTGATTATACATAAATGATCACAGCAAATCCGACGCATCATGACACTTCGTTCATTTGTTCTTATTAAAGTTTCGAAGGTTTCATATAGAAATATTTTGCCCGTTGTGCGTTCGCCAGGTGAAATCCAACTGAAACTGTCGCAGTGTCGTGGGCATGCCGCATGGCTCATTACAATAAACAGGAATTCATTTTAAAACGAAGATATGCTGTATTCATTGCGTATTGGATGCACCATGTAACATGACGTTTGTATTATTCATTAAGCCTTTAAGGTCTATAAGGATTTATCTAACAGATATGTCCATTTTTTTTCAAGGTCGAATAGGCTGATACAGTGAAATCAAGGGAAGTAACTCTGGTAGATAAGAATTTACGTGTTGTTTGCATTGGTTGTAGGTGGCGCATATCCTCTGGGTCTGTGTGACGCTCCTTCTTCTGACCGCCCTGTATCTGGAGGTGGACGGACACTCCTGTCATTCCTCCGGTATGTCGTGTGTGGACGAGGGTGGGGAGTGCGACAAGGAGGGAGGGGTCTGCTTCATGCTGCCCCCCGCGTTCGAAGGAGAAAATGTCCGCTGCTGTTGCAGTGTCACTGATGACTGTGCTGGTGTACCCAAATCTGGCATGATGAGGAAAATTGAACTTTGATGATAAAACGAATCCAAATACGAACTGGTGCCCAATGGCCTGTAGAGAATAAAATGACACCAAATTTAAAGAATTGAAGTAGAACTCTGTATTAATCTAACGTGAACATGTCTACCAAATGTGCCGTAATATCGTATAATACATGTATATATCAGAAAAAGGTGTTGATGGTATGTATACAGACTCCTCGAGGTAAAGCTGAAAACTGGACTTTGATGACAAAACTACAACAGTCTCCAGCATTAGAACTCTAATTCAATGCTATTAACTCGAAAATAGCTATGAAATATGCACTGAGACTGTAAATTATTTCAGAAAATGTTAAAAATTTTCATAATACCGCCTCCTGTGAAAATATACAGAATCTACTTTTTACATGTGTGTGAATTAATATTATCATTTAATATATATAAGAGAAAGACTCTTAAAAAACAATGCTATATGTCGCTGATCATGAGATGGAATGTTGGAAGACATATGAAAATTATATACATCTAGATCTAATACCCAGAACAAAGATTCTGGCTGTTTGATATGGGTCATATGCACTTGTTCTGTCGAATTTCTCTCCTTGATTATATATATGTAAAACTGTTCAAAGTCTGAGTCTTCAAGTGAATATGTTGTGTTCTATGAAATGTTTTTTAAAGCAATTATATATTAGAGACTAAATGAACATGGATATTATAGCGATATAAAGGACAAGGGACAATATGAATCAAATCGAACTAATTTTAAGTAAGTAAAAAATATAACCCCAACTTATAGACGAATAATCAATTGCAAATACGTTTCCAAAACTATTTTATGAACATAAGAAAAACGTCTCTGACAGTGATAAAAAGGGCCTTTGTGAACTCGCATTACTTATATATACTGTAAATACCAAGAGTTACGACCCAGTACCATCCTCTCAGTGGAAAGGATAGTGTCGTATTGAAACCCTTGGCAAACAAAGATGTTACTCGACCTAAAACTGCCATTTTCAACAATCTGGCTGATTTGCCCAATATTTGCCCCTACTTTTTAACATTGTCCGCATGTCGGTGCGATATGGTATGCTTTACTACGATAGACAATAGTGTTCGTTAAACAGTGTTGCATATTATATCATAATAAATAAGATTGTATGATGTTTAGAGGTTATGAGGTCGAAAAGTATGGTATACTTATCCTATGATTACGTAAACTTGTAAAAAAAACTCGAGGAATATTGTCAGTTACAATTACTGCATCCTCGATACTCCAGGGATTCCGATCACTTTCGATCTCTACACCCCTGGACTATCTCATAGCAAAACTGGAGGAAACAGAACAGAACAGGTAATTTAGTCCTTTGATGTACATCAAAAGAGCCGTATAACAGTACACTGTGGTTGACTATATGGCTTTGAAGTTGGACGTCGCTCTCTCTGTAGTCTTCTAAGGAAATCTTTGCTGATCTGTGATTGGTCAAATGTTTTCCGCTGAACTGCCTTCAATTTCACTATGAGATAGTCCAGGGATGTAGAGATCGTAAGTGATCGGAACCCCTGGAGTATCGAGGATGCAATTACTGGAACCGTGGTCACTACGAAGTTCAAAGGACCACGTTACGGTTTCTTGTAATTATGGCGCAAAGTAAACTATGCCCACGCATAATTAAGTGAAAACAAGAGAATTTTTTGTACCCAATAAACGATATTACATGGGTTACTTTCAATGTTGTTACATTCACTCCTGGACTAACAAAACTGGGGCAATTCAGGGACAAAAACAGACCAATCAGTATCACGGTAGGGGGCCCTACCGAAACTTCATTTGAAGATTAAAGGTCCACTACCTTTCCTGACCAAAATATAAAGGTTTCTTAAAAAAATAATAACATCAGAAAGTATATACCGATGGACTAAGATGAGGTTACAACACCAAACATATGCAAGATTTCCTACGTAATATTATTCTATTATGGCCCTTTCCAGAGGGAACTGTTCTCCTATATAGTGTTGTCAGACGAGGTGTAACGTTGAAAATGGACCCCCGTTGAAAACTGAACTCGGGTCATTTTTCAACGTTGAAAAATGACCCCGAAAACCGTTGAAAACTTAAATTTCAGCGCACTTTTTACACCGACCCGTTGAAAATAGACCCCGTTGAAAAAAGACCCCATAAGAACTCGTTTTTACACAACAACACAACACGACACCACAACAGCACGAAATCACACAGCACAACAACACACCAACAGCACAAAAAACACTACACAACACCGCACAACACATCACACCACACACCAAAACACAAAAAATAACACAACATAACATCACAACACAACAACGCATCACACTAAAAACAACATTACACAACCACACAACACAAGACAACATTACACAATCACACGACACAAAATAATAACACAAAAAATCACACAACACACAACACAACCACACCACAACACACAACAACAATACAACAACATCCAACAACAACACCACAAAAACAGAACACATCTCACAACATAACATAACAAAACATCAAACGACAACACTCAACAACACTACACAACACAACATCACACAACACAACATCACATAACACAACATCACACAAACACGCAACAACAACACAAACACGCAACATCAACACACAACACCACAAAAACACAACACATTTCACAACATAACATAACAACAAACCATCAAATAACAACACCTAACACAACACACAACCACGCAACAACAATACAAAACCACTCTAAAACAACACAATGCACGACAACATCACACAACACAACATCTCACAACATAACACAACACAAAATCACAACAAAACATCACACAACAACACACAATACAAACACACCTCAACAAAACAGCACCGCCCAACAACACAATAATACAGAACAACACAACACCCCACAACAACACAACATCGCACAACATAACGCAACAACACATCACAAAAACATCACGTAACAACACATTACACAAACACGGAACATTAACACAACACACAACAACACAACACAAAACAGAGCCACACAACAACACACCCCAATGACACACAACACAATAACATGACACACCCACACATAACAACACAACACAACATCACACAACAACAAAACAACACACAACAAACAACACAACAACACTTTACAACATATCCATACGCAGAACACAACATAACTGATCCATACGCAGATGTATTATACATGCATTCTTGTATTGCAGGGAATAAATATATATTAACAATTACTGAATATCTGACAAACGTAAAATCGTCGAAAATATAATCATAAAAATCCCATAATTATAGTTTTGTAACACTATCCACTAGTACTCGGAAGTGAACACCACACAGTACAAACTTAGCATGCAGCTGATAACAACAATTCCTTTTTATTTACTACGTTACCTCAGTGTTATATAGCAATTCCTCAGTTTGAGAACAATAAAATTAACATTATCTTCACGGACGAACAAAATGACTATAGAAAAAAATGAAAGTTTTGTAGTGCCATATTATCCATAATAAACATACAAGCACCTAAAATATTTAAATGAGGTATTTGTTACGATGATAACAATACCAAATTTCAATTCAAATCGAGGTGATTATGTAATTTAACATCCTCGATACTCCAGGGATTCCGATCACTTTCGATTTCTACACCCCTGGACTATCTCATAGCAAAACTGGAGGAAACAGAACAGAACAGGTAATTTAGTCCTTTGATGTACATCAAAAGAGCCGTATAACAGTACACTGTGGTTGACTATATGGCTTTGAAGTTGGACGTCGCTCTCTCTGTAGTCTTCTAAGGAAATCTTTGCTGATCTGTGATTGGTCAAATGTTTTCCGCTGAACTGCCTTCAATTTCACTATGAGATAGTCCAGGGGTGTAGAGATCGTAAGTGATCGGAACCCCTGGAGTATCGAGGATGGTAATTTAAATACCAGTACAGAAGGGTCGCTTATAATAGGAATGGTGATAACAGAATTCGAGAATCATGTTTGTGAAACAGTTATATATGTGAATGTACTAGGGTCATATTTCAACAGACCACCCGTTGATAGTTTGCCAAGGTCATTTTTCAACGGTCATTTTTCAACAGACCTGCCGTTGAGAATTGACCCTCGACACTGTCAATTTCAACGGCATTCGGGGTCCGTTTTCAACGTTGAAAACTGATCCGAGGTCAATTTTCAACGGACAGGGGCGTAGGAAGCGGGGGGGGGGGGTTGCAGGGGGGGCAACTGCCCCCCGTTTCCCAGGACGGGGGGGGGCAAACATGTCTTTTTGCCCCCCCATTTTCGCCGACTGAAATTTTCTAAAAATGCATATTTGAAAGAAAAAAGGGTCCTCCGGCACATTTTTCGTACTTCATTCTAGAAAATTTTCCGCTGCGCGGCGCATTTCCTAAAACGTTCAAGAAAATAATGTCAAACCTTAAATAGTAAAAATTCAATACACACAACCTAGACTAAAAATCTCCATCAAGGAATTCTATGTACTATTTTAAAAAATATCTCTTAAAAGATCAATTTGTTTATATGTCTTAGCGAGACAATTAATTCATGGTGTGAAGCCGGTATATTCAGATCGAGTAGGGTTGCATAATGTTATTACGACACAATTATCATTTCTAAATGCAGGTAGCTTTAAATCGAAAAATTACCATGTTAAAGGCCCAGTACCGTTCCGCAGTAAAACATAAAAGTTTCGTTAAAACATTTATAACATCAGAAAATATATATCGATAGCATAAGAGGAGATAACAACACCAAAAATATGCATGGTTTCTCCCGTAACAGAGGCCTAGGAGAGTCATTTCGCTGTTTTGCCGTCTGGCGCAGCGATAGTCAACTACCGCGCAGTATTTAGGACAATGGCGGGAAACATAAAACGACCCGCGTTATGAAAATTAACATTTTATTCATTTTAATAAAATTGTTTAGAAGGTGATGATACGTGTAGTATTAACAGTGAGTTAATAACTTTTGTGACTCTTCAAAATTATCAATCTCATTTTACATTCCAATTTTATAATTATAAGCCGTTTCGGAAAGGTAGTGGGCCTTTAAGAACGCTTTATAATCATTAAACTTTATCGTAAAACTCATCTCAGCCATTCTAAATCGTGATGTTTTTTTCCCGGGGGAGACCCCCGGACCCCCCTAACACCAAATTCTCGCGCCTTTGGGCGCTCGCAAGGTCATAAAATGGCAGTCGGTGGGGTGCCATGCTAAGCCATTCTAAATCGTATTTTTTTTTCCCGTGGGGACCCCGGGACCCCCAAAACACCAAAATTCTCGCGCTTTCGGGCGATCGCAAAATCATCAAAAACATAAAACTGATCCGGGGTCACCCTCAGACCGCAATAAAACACAAATAAATCTCGCGCCTTCCGACGCTCACCCGCTAATTTGGCCAATTGGCGTATTCGTTAATTTCTCTTAGTGACCCCTGTTTATAAATGTGTACAAGGATTAAATTTAGTGATATATGAAAAATGTACATAAAGAGCATATATTATATGGTTGGGAGTTGAATTAATCTCCTCCTGTAGGTGTGGCGGGGGGGGGGGGGGGGGGGTTACAAAATATTGAGGGACTTTTGCCCTCCCATGACGTTTCATCTTCCTACGCCACTGAAGGAGGTCCATTTTCAACGTTACAGAGGCTCTACAAAATGATCGATCAATTTACATTCTCATTTTAAAAATTAAAAGCCGTTTCGGAAAGGCAGTGACCGTTTAAGAGAGAGCGACGCTCAATTTCAAATCCAATCATATGTCGATGGTCTTCGGGTTTGCTATGATATATATTGACTAAAGGCAAGGCCTTAAAGGGATGAAGCCAGAGATGTTTTTACTAACATTATATTATGAAATGTTAAAAAGTTTCAATTTATGGAAATAACGGAGGCCGGAACAATTTTTTGTTTATTTTTATTCATATATTCACACTGCTGTCTTTTGTCCCCGAAATCCGCAATTTGAAGAATATAAGCGCACATAAGAAAGGAAGATTTTTTTTTATTTCCGTAACAATATTCCGTTTTGTGGTCACTGGTATTATATTTTGGAAGGTGTGTTACATTCAATCATGAAAGGAGAACACAGCAGGTAATATTCAAAACACAATTTAATTATTATTAAATATTTATACAGAGATGGTTTACAATATCTAAAGTAATTGGTGGTGGTACAAAGACTAGTACGATGATTTAAAGTGTTTTATCTGGTATGCGGAATGGTCCTGGTATATCCTTGATCCTTCCAGGTTTCAAATTAACATAATCACAATCCACAGGAAATTGAATGTCCACCGATGATTTTGTAAAGTTCCAGGCAATATGAAAAAATCCACACAAAGTGTTGTATAATCCACAGATAAAGTCACAATTAGCTCTCCCCAATGAGATTTATATGGGCGCTGTACAATTCTTGATATGTCTTATTACAGTCTCATGTTGTTCTGATTAGCCTTGGGACAGCTGGAGTTATATATAGCTAAACGTAATTCAAGAATATTGGAGAACCTTCCTACTTCTTAGAAATATCTACTAAAAAACAGTAAACAAGTAAACCACACATAACTTTCTGGAAATAGATCATTCTAGATCTCTACTTAAAATCAACATGTTTTACAAACATTATTTGTTTATACATGTTAAATTCTAGAAAGTTCTATACCTAAATCAATGATATGACCTTCAAAAGGATGTATTGATAAAAAAAGCTATAGGAGTTATCTACTTCTCATCTGCATTTATACATGTATTTAGTGTATACATAACACACCCTCCTTAAAGAAAAGAAGTTTTCTTGAAAAGGAAACTTTCTTGACATATCAAGTAATATTTAAATCCTTGATAAGCATCAGCTAGAAATATTGTCTTTCCCTTTGATATGTTTGATGTCAAGATTGTACTCTTGCAAAGTCAACTCCACTGGAATTCTGATTTATTTGTTTTTCCATTTTCCCAATGAATGTCAAAGGGTTGTGGTCGGTGAAGACCCAGAACACAGGCACAACTGTAGTGCTAGATACACATCAAATTGGTTTAAGGCAAAATCAATGCTAAACATTCTTTTCTCAATGGTGGAATAATTTCTCTGGTGTTTGTTCAACTTTTTCGAGAAATAACAAATTGGATGGTCAATTTGTTCAGTTACTTCTTGCAATCAAAACAGCACCAACACCTACATCGCTGGGCGTCACAAACAGTTTAAACTGTTTATTAAAATCTGGGAGCAGTCAGAATGGTGAGTTTGGATTAGTATGGCTTTCAATTTCTCAAAGGCAAGACTTACATTTCGTCTGACCCAGACAAATTGGACATTTTTCTTTAACAAAGCAGTAAGTGGAGCTGCTATAACAGAGAAATTTTGACAAAAATTTTCGTGGTAGTATCCAGCCATACCAAGAAACCTCATCAGTCTGTCTTCAGGAGCCTGGAAAATCTATAATTGATTCTACTTTGGGCCTGAACAGGTTTAACCTGCCCTGTCCTACACATGGGCCTAAAAAATTCAACAGTTGCATGACAAAATTCGCAATTTCAATAAGTTTACAGTCAATTTCGATGGTAGTGAGTCTTTCGAAGAATTCCGAATCGCCGTAGATGGTCTTCCCACGTGTCGTGGTAGTTTGATGACGTCATCATGTAAATTCATCCATCACGCCTTCAGGTCTGATATCACGCTGTTAAGAAGACGTTGAAATGTTGCCGGGGCATTCTCATACCAAATGGCATAACTTTGTAACTTGGTCACCTTGCGAGGTTACAAAGCCGACACTTCTTTGTAGCTCTTTCTGGGTTAATGGGCACCTGTCCAATATCCTTTCAACAGGTCCAACTTGCTTACGTACTTGCTTTGCCAACTTTGTTCAATACATGAGTCAATCCTTAGGATTGGATAAGAAGTCTGTGTTTACTGACAGAGTTTACTTTTGTAAGTTGTCAGTACAGAACCGGTAACTGTTCCTTGTCTGGCCTTTGGCACCAAGAACAACATGGAGAGTTCCATACCTTTTTGTGCTTGGTTCAATAATATCATTGTGCAAGACATGTTATTGAAAATTTCTTTCTTAAGGTGTTCTTTCTTTCAAAGGGATTGACACGGTAAAGGATATTGCTTGACAGGTGGCAGCCTCTGCTAACAATGCACGTCCGTTGTATAGATTAGCATCTGTTTTTTTGCCTGGTGTTCCGGAAACAAATGTTTATACTCAGTATCAGACATCTTTTAATGTTCATTGCGTTCTTTTCCGATAAATGACATAGTCATTCTATGTCAAGGTTCGCGGAGCACATCTGAATTCGGGTCACTTAACACCACAGGTCTAAAACTACATTCGTTGGTAACAGCACACCATCTAAGTCTAATTTACAAAGTATCAGCTGTAGATTTCACTTTGGTGATGGGTACAGAGGCAAAAGTACATAGGTTTGAAGAGGGTCTTGCTCTCTTCTTCTATCTACATATCTTCTAAGCTATTACTATGACATATATTGAGTTTTACCTTGGCGCCTCACTGGAGTTTGTAGCAATGTAGTTAACATCATCGACCTTTTTCTCAACAAATAAGGGTCAAATATCTAGTTGCAAAGGCTGACCCGGTATTGGTAATAGGCCAAAATTTTGTCAGCCTGGGATCAAAACTTCTCTGCACCGGGCAATCTTTATGCATACCATGTTTTCAATTTTGGGTTGAGTTAATCGGCCAAATTTTCTTTTGGCCAGTTCACCATGCCTTGTTCAACCTTTGCTTTAAAGGTTAGACCATACTCTAAAAGGATTTAACTTTAGAATCTTCGTCCAAATTTTGTCTTCAAATTTTTCAAAAGGACCAGGTCAGTATGCCAACACAAGTTCAAAGGGACTGAAGCAAGAGATTTCTTGTACAGATTTCTCTAACGCCAACACAACATGTGTATACTTCGTCTCAATCTCTTTTTGTTTTCAAACAATAAGATCTCATCATATTCTTACAATGTCTGATGAAACGTTCTAAAAGCACCCTGGAGACTCTGGGATGATAAGCACTAGACTTATACTGCTTGATCTGCGCTGGGTACATGAACTTGTTGAAGAAATACCAGACATGAAATTCCGACCTTTGGGTCGCGATTTGGACAGGCTTTCTTGGTAAGACCAACAATGTAAAGAATTTAACCAAAGCCTGACTATGTTAGGGGGCTTTATAATTTCCTGGAGTGGAATGGGCTTTAGGAAAGCGTGTGGAGCACAAATAATAGTGAAAAGATACTCATTCCGGCATTTTAGTTTGGTTGTTAGAGGAGTAACCAAGGAGTCTATAATAATTGACTTCCTCTGGAAGTTTCCCAAATGCGCTGGGAATGGGTGACAAGGGTAGCAAGGGATTTTTTTCCTGGAGTTAGGTTTTCCTACCCACCTGACAGAGGTATAGACAAGACCTAAAAAACAGCACATCCCGTTTCAACGTTGGGGCAAAAGAAGTGATTCTAAGATATCTGTTATAAGTCTTGGTCACACCTAGATGCCGAAAGTACGTCATGAGACAAGACTCAGAATAGTTTGCCTATACCTCGGTGGACAACAATTTGATTCACAAGCGCTTCCAGTCTTCTGGAGGACACATCAGGGGGGGCCACTTGCGGGCGATCAACACACCTGACTGACGGAAGTAACAAACGGATTTCTCAGCTCTTCTCACTCAAAGCCATTACAAATAAGGAGATTTCAGGATCTTTCTGCTGTTCTACTTAAGCTCCTCTCTAGACAAAGATGAGTTAACTCATGCATGTCGATCAAAGAAGTACCCTTGTTTAGGAAACAACTCTATCACTATAAAGTCTAGCAGGATTGCTCAAAAGGATCACACTTGCTCGCATCCTTGATATCATGAGCCAGAAGTGTCACCTAACGCTGGACTATAATGATCCTCACTACGGGCAACTCAAGAAACGTTCTTACTCAATTGACGAGTTACAGCACAAGAAGGGAAAATACCAGGAAATTCTGTTGAAAGACTAGATCAATCGGGGGGGGGGGGTCTGTTTTATTCTGGAATACTGGGGACATAAGGGATTCTACCTAACTTTCTCTCCAGCCAAGGTATGCGCTTATGCAATGCAGCGACACGGCCCTCTATGGGAAGTTTCCGGTCTAACACCAATGGTTGGACAGGCCTTAAACCAAGTCTGACTTAAATTAAACAGAATGGAGAGGCACATAAACAAATCTCTACACCTGAAGCAAACACTACTAACAGATGAGGTCTCCTCAGACAAGGCATCGCATCTATATCAAAGAATGAGAAGCCCAGTATTCGCAAAATCTTAACAGGTTTTCAAGTTGGTAATATCACTAGTAAGTGAAACAAAACCTTCAGAATGAAGGGCAGAGTACTTCTCCAAGCACTATCAGACTCTGAGCTCTTAATCTAACAGACACTTTAGAATCTTCCAATATCACTAAGTTTTGACTAGGCTTTGACTAGCTAACACAGAAGGACTGACTGTTTACGGGCTTTGCTCTTACGCTGGAGAGACTTAAACATTCAGACTTAGTATGCCTACTTTCTGCAGTAATTTACAAACAGGACCAGAAGGAGACCTCCTCCCTACCCTATCATCTGTTTTAGAAGCAGACTTAGTTTTATTCACCAATTTAGGTTGTTCGTAGAGGGGCCACTAAGGTTGGGTTCCTAGGCTGGGACCAAAATTTCTAGTACTGTGGTACTGTTTTTTTGTCTTTGAGAACTGTTTTTTAACACTGAGCCCTTTGTGGGTGAGAGCGGTGAATCCTCAGCCATTGTGCTGTTCACTAAGGTTTCATCAACTTTTTCTCTCATCTAAATGAGTTTTTTAATGTTTTGTGTGGACAACATTGACCCGGTTTTTAAAACTTTTTCCCCCCCCTCTATAACAATAATTGCCTCATTTACGAAATCTATCAATTTCTTTAGAATCACACACTATTAAAATAATTGTTCCTTTTTCTCTGGCAAATTCTACATGAGTTTTTGTTTCATCTTCTTTTCTGGAGTTTCGAAATTTCTGGGCGGTAAGCCTCAGGCTAACTTCATAAGCTTTCAAAATAGCTTTCTTGACTACTTGGTAATTGAAATCTCATCTACAGATAAAGAAGAATAAATGTCTCTAGCTTTACCAATCAGAAGACTTTGAAGAAAGCTTGTAAGCTTATCTTCAGGCATTTCATACTATCAGCTATTTTTCTCAAGATGCAGAAAATAACTTTGTCAACTTCTTTTCTCTTGAAAGGAGGAACTAAACTAATGTTCCTACTGACATTCACAACCTCTGTTTCTTGTAACCCCTAAAGTTAGATTACTTTTGAACTGTCTGAGAAGCTAGCTCTAATTCTTTCATTTAAGTTCTGTTTCAGCTTGAAATTTTCCCCTTTGCTTTTTTCCCCTTTTCTTTTTTAGCTCTAACATCTGAATCTCCTCAATCTCTTTTTCTTTTTTAATTCTCTTTCAATTTCTTTTTCTCTTACTCTTTTCTTATTTCCATTTGTCTTAGTTTCATTTCAATGTAAGTTCATTTTTGTCTAATTTGAAATTTCTGAGCTGCTGTTTTTCCTCTAATACTATCTTCATGCACTAGAGTCAAATTTGTCATTGTCAACAACAAAATATCTTATAATTACATTCCTATATTTCAGCTTCCTCAAATTAAGTTTTGATTTAGTAAGGCCTAAATGTTTACCCAATAACCGTAAATCCTTCTTACTAACTTGCAAAAGAACATCCAGGGATGGCGCTTTAAACAAACTGTTTCTACTGCATAGTAGTCATATTTATCTATAGGTGTTGGTTTTCACGATGTAAACTCAAAGTTTTGTACACAATTTTGAAATTTCTTTATTAATTTTTTCAAGTTTTAGATTTACAAATTGAATATCGATCTCCCGGACGAGCCCCCAATTCTGTTAAGCATTAACGATAAGCAGAAAGGAGAAACCAGCAGCTAAATTTCAAAACACAATTTTAATTATATATACAATTTATCGAGATGGTTTTTACAATATCTAAAGTAATTGTGGTAGGGTAACAGACTAGTACGATGATTTAATAAGTGTTTACTTATCTGTATGCGAATGTCCTGTATAATCCTTGATCCTTCCAGGGTTTCAATTAACCATAATCACAAATTCCACAAGAAATTGGGGAATTCCACCGCGCTGGATTTGTAAAGTTTCCAGGCCAATATGAAGAAAACAGAAATCACACAAAGTGTTGTAATAATTCCACAGATAAAGTCACATAGCTCTCACCAATAGATCTTATATGGGCGCTTTTTGTACAATTCTGATATGTCTTATTAACAGGTCTTCATTACAGTTCTGATTAGCCCTTGGACAGCTGGAGGTATTATATAGCTAAACCGGTAATTCCAGAATATTGGACGAACCTTTTCTTCTAGAAATATCTAACTAAAAACAGTAAACAAGTAAACACACATAACTTTCTGGAAATAGATCATTCTAGATCTCTACTTAAAATCAACATGTTTACAAACATATTTGTTTATACATGATTAAATTCTAGAAAGTTCTATAACCTAAATCAATGATATGACCTTCAAAGGATGTATTGATAAAAAAAGCTATAGGAGTTATCTCCCTTATCTCATAACTACATGTATTTAGTGTCATACATAACAGTGGTCTATCACTTGAACGCTTGCAAATAAAGAGCAATAGCACTGAGCTTCTGCCGGATGAAGATTACGTTCGTCGGATCATGAAAGCGTTTGAACCGCTTGATTATACATGTATAATGAGCTGACTTCAAAGCATCGAATTAACGCTGATAGGATTTTTTACAGTGGGTTAAAAAATGGCGGCTTCGAACTGAAGCTGTCAGCGTGTATGATTGAATTGTAAAGATTGTGGGGTTTTTTCTTATATTTTCATGTATGTGTTACCTTAGAAGTGCTTTGCACTTCGGTCACGAAGGGCTACCCCATTATTACATGGATAGATATAACGACATTGATAGTACCCCTAGCATATCGAGGTTGTCTACCCTGGCCGAGACACATTAAGTGTTAGTATGTCCTGCTAAACGTTTATATCCCAAATGGAGTGGGACGACTGATTTGTCCGTTGTCCATATAATGTGTTCGGCTGGAGTGTGCTTGTACTGTGTTAGTCAGCTAAACCTGCCTATGTTATTAGGCATTTTTCGCATGATAAATAAATTAGGCAAAAAATTAAAAAGCCTAATAATATAGGCAGGTTAAGCATTCCACAACCTCCCAAAACATACAGACATTCGCACACCGCATCCTCGATTGCCATTGGTTACGATCACCTATGATCTCTACACCCCTGGATCACAGGTTCATGCATTTTGTTTTGATAAAGATATTACATGCCTAACATATTTTTTTGGTTATATTCTCTGATAGCAAGGATAATATATTATTACGAAGACATGCTGTCAGATTATTTTAGTCTGCAAATGTCCGCGTGCTCTGGATTTTTTCAGCAAAACAGAAGATGGTTAAGAAGAACAAAAAAAATGATCAATGTATATGTCTGCAAAGACTTCGGATGGACAAAAGAATCAAATAATAGTACATTGTATGACTTTCAAATTGAGCGTTGCTCTACAAATCTTAAGGGAAGTCAAATTATCAAATTACATGAAAAGCTCTTTATGATTCGTCAGTATGAAAATAACGGCACATACAATTTTAGTAAATATCGACACAGGAAAAATAATGCCTCTACAGCCATCTATAAATTATAATTGTAAGATATCCAATTGCTACGGCGGCACAGAAGTGACACGAATTTTTTTTTATTAATGTAGGACAAAAAAAAGATTTTATGTTGGGTGATTTTTTTTCTTTCACGTGCACTTTGCAAACGCAAAAGTATTGTGTGTGAACGCAATGTTATTGCGTGCGAACGAAATAATTATTGCGTGTGAACGGTATAATTATTGCGTGTGAACGAAATAGTATTGTGTGCGAACGCAATAATTATTGCGTGCGAACGAAATACTATTGCATGCGAACGCAATAATTATTGCGTGTGAACGCAAAAATTATTGCGTGCGAACGCAATAGTATTCGTACGCAATAATTATTTCGTACGCACGCAATAATTATTTCGTTCGCACGCAATACTATTGCGTTCACACGCAATACTTTTGAGTTCGCACGCAATACTATTGCGTTCACACGCATTTTTTTTTTTTTTTTTTATTTCATGTCCACTCCCAGCCACCGTAGTTTTACGATGCATTTTGATGATTTTGCAAGCGCCAAAGGCGCGAAATTTTGTTTTTTTTGTGGCTCTGGGGGTCTCCCCTGGAAAAAATATTGCGATTTAAAATGGCTGAGATGAGTTTTACGATGTATTTTGATGATATTAAAGCGTTCTTAACGTGGTAATTTTTCTATCTAAAGTTACCTGTATTTAGAAATGATAATTGTGAATGTCGGTATATCATTATGCAACCCTGCTTGATCTGATTATACCAGCTTCACAGTGACACCATCGGCATATTGTTGCGTAACTCAAAATAATAATGAATTAATTTGTCTGGTTAAGACATACATATTGAGTAAACAAATAAATCTTTTTAGAGACATTTTTTTTAAATAGTATAAATTCTCGGTGGACATTTTTTGTCTAGTTCATGTGCATTGAATTTGTACTATTAAAAGTTTGAACATTATGTCAGAGATTTAAATATAATTATAATTATAACTATTTAAAATCTCTGATTATGTGGTTGAAAGTTTTAGGAAAATTTTCTAAAATGGTATACGAAAAACGTGCAGGAGGACCCTTTTTTCTTTCGGTTGTGCATTTTTAGAATGGAATGTGTGTGTGGTGTGTGGCAAAAACACATGTCCTGGGGAACGGGCGGGGGGCGGGAGTGTCAAAGGCGAAAATGGGTAACTATGTTTATAAATATGTTACTAATTCTCAGATCACTGTGGGCTATATACATGTAGGATAGTAGAATACTGAAGTTATCCTTACTTTATTTTCACGTGTTAACGTTACAGCTGTAGGCCTGTCATGCATTAAAAATTAAAAGAACATATCATCTATTGGTTAAAATTAGTTGTCGAAAACATTTTAATTATATCTGAAATTAAGTTTCAAAATGGGAACTTTTCCGCGATGAAATTCGTACCTAGCATTATATAGGTATATATGTAGGCGCGCGGTTATCGCCCCTGAGAGGAACTCTTATACCTCGTTGATACAGAACTGGAAAAACATGGCACTGCGACTTCCAAGTTTTATTAGGACGTTTGGAACGTTCGGGTAAAATATGCAACCTCTAACTTAACATGAACTATAGCAATTGACGTCTTCAAGTTTTAATCTGTCTGAAAAATAGACTGGTACTTAAATTATCTTCCTGTCAAATAATGAATATCTCTCCTTGAAACGAACGGGTGAAGGACATCGCAGAAAGCACGTAACGGATTTAACAGTAGATTTGTTTAGGCTACTAACGGGTGGACTATTTCTACTATGGTTAACTGTAATGACATATGTCATTGGACGGATTTTAACGCGTCCATCTGTTTTTTCATGAAGATGAAAGTGACAAAATGAGTGATAAATTAGTCAAATGTAAATTATTTAAAGATGCTCCACCGCCGACAGAGCATAAATTAATGGTACCCATCATTGGACAAAAATTGGTGTTTAATTGTAATTAACTCAAAAAATAATTAAAGATAACTGATTTTGCTTTCAGTGCATGCACAATCAGTACTGCATTCCATATATATATATAGGACATATTGCCATGGAATTTTTTCGGGATGCAATTAATTATTTTTAATATTTTTATCTTGAAGTAAAATTAGAAGCTCAGACTTTTCAGTGGTGGTAATGGTGTAAATTAAATAACTTTTGTAACTAAAGAAAAATACTAAATCGTCTGCTCCTGTTTTTGAAAGAAGAAAATTACCTTTTGTCAGCGATGGAGCATCTTTAATAAATTCCACCCAAAAATAATCCGAAATGTTTCTGATTCCATGTGCACATTGATTGACAAATCCATAATTGTTGAAGATTTGTAGTCATGAAATAAAACAGCTGTTACTTTTGAGAAACTTAATCATTTGCTAAAGAACATTTTATTATTCCTTCAGTGTGCGGGCCATGAGCACAGGAGAGGCAGGCTCTGGTGCAGGAAAGGTAATATCGGCATCAGTAGAAATGTAAAGTACTGTCATAGTACTGTGAATTGTGTTGGCTGTGGTGGTTATTGCCTTGTATTTTTTATCCAGTATTTGTTTTCTGAATTTCCAATAT
>SAYR01036617.1:1340782-1354607 GCA_004382745.1 Argopecten irradians irradians | reverse complement strand
TTTATATTTAGAACTGTGCTAAATTTACACGGGGCTTCCCCAAAATTTCAATGGTCAAAACTGGACACCGTAAGCAGAACTTGACCACCATTATGGTATACAATGACTTTTGGAAGGCCAAAGAACGCATTTAGACTGGTTTCCTTTGCCCGACTATTCACTTTAAACGCAAACATCTCCGAAACACTCTGAGGTCATGGAAAATGGCAAATATCATCCGCCCATTATAGCTATTGAATGACCAAAAACCGCAACCCCCATTTTTTACTTTATGCAACCGCAACCTCATCCTTCAAAAATTTAATTCAGTATTTCATGGAAATTTCTTGACACAAACAAATGTCATTCAGTCGGGGTGTTTTAGAACATCAACACACAAATGGAAAGTGTTTATATAAAATAATATGGCTTAAAACATTATGAAATTTTGATTTGTTTACAAAAAAATCGGATTTCGATTTTTGTCGTGGAGTGTTTGAACTCCACAAAAAACATCGACAATATGCGAAACATGCCTTGAATTCTTCAATGTAAGCTACAATCCGTGAGCGACTCAGTTTTTTGACAGATTCTCTAGAATTTCGTTATTTGACAATTTCGTGGACCTACCCTCTCAATTTTCCATCACCTTCCGGTGATAACCGCAAACTCTGCGTTACTTCAACCGCAATCTCCAAAGTACGGTTGGACACGGTGTTACAGGCCTAACATATGTTTTGGTTATATTCTCTGATACCAAGGATAATATATTATTACCAAGACATGCTGTCAGATTATTTTAGTCTGCAAATGTCCGCGAGCTCTGGATTATATCAGCAGAACAGAAGACGGTTCAGAAGAACAAAAAATGATCAATGTATATGTCTGCAAAGACTTTGGATGGACAGCAGAATCAAATAATGGTACATTGTATGACTTTCAAATTGAGCGTTGCTCTACAAATCTTAAGGGAAGTCAAATTATCAAATTACATGAAAAGCTCGTTATGCTTCGTAAGTATGAAAATAACGGCACATACAATTTTAGTAAATATGAACACAGGCAAAATAATGCCTCTATATCCATCTATAAATTATAATTGTAAGATATCTAATTGCTACGGCGGCACAGAAGTGACACGAAAAATATTTTTTTAATGTAGGACAAAAAAAAAGATTTTATGTAGAGTGATTTTTTTTCTTTTACATGGACTTTTGCGTTTGCACGCAATACTATTGCGTTCGCATGCAATAATTATATTTATTTCATGTCCGCTCCCAGCCACCGCAATACTATTGCGTTCAAACGCAATACTTTTGCGTGTACACGCAATATTTTTTTTATTTCATGACCGCTCCCAACCACCGTAGTTTTACAATGCATTTTGATGATTTTGCGATCGCCGAAGGCGCGAGATTTTGATATTTTTGTGGCTCCGGAGGTCTCCCCTGGAAAAAAATATTACGATTTAAGATGGCTGAGATGTGTTTTACGATGTATTTTAATTATATTAAAGCGTTCTTAACATGGATTTAAAGTTACCTGTATTTAGAAATGATAATTGTGAATGTCGTTATATCATTATGCAACCCTGCGTGATCTGAACTAGTCCGCTAAACCTGCCTATATTATTAGGCTTTTTTTTTTTTTTTTTTCCTAATATATATTAGGAAAAAAAAAAAAAAAAAAAGCCTAATAATATAGGCAGGTTTAGCGGACTAGATCTGAACATACCAGCTTCACAGTGACACCATCGGCATATTGTTGTGTAACTCAAAATAATAATGAATTAATTTGTCTTGTTAAAGATGCTCCACCGCTGATAAATGGTATTTTTTCACTATCAAAAACAGGAGTAGACGATTTAGTATTTTTCTTCAGTTACAAAAGTTACTTAATTTACACCATTACCACCATTGAAAAGTTTGAGCTTCTAATTTTACTTCAAGTAAAAAATATGAAAAATAATTAATTGCATCCCGAAAAAAATCCGTGTCACTATATCTTATATGGAAGGAAGTACTGGTTGCGCTTGCACCAAAGGCGAAATAAATTATTTTATATTATTTTTTGTGTTAATTAGACATATATATACATGATTAAACTCCAATTATTGTTCAAATGAAGAATACCATTTATGCTTTGTCGGCGGTGGAGCATCTTTAAGACATATATTGAGTAAACAAATAAATCTTTTTAGAGACATTTTTTGAAATAGTTTAATCATGTGCATTGAATTTGTACTATTAAAAGTTTGAACATTGTGTCAGAGATTTAAATATAATTATAACTATTTAAATCTCTGATTATGTGATTGAAAGTTTTAGGAAAATTTTCTAAAATGGAATACGAAAACGTGCAGGAGGACCCTTTTCTCTTTCGGTTGTGCATTTTTAGAACATTTCAGTCGGCGAAAATGGAGGTGGGGGTGTGTGTAGCAAAAACACATGTCCTGTGGAACGGGCGGAGGGGGGGAGGAGGGAGTGTCAAAGGCGAAAATGAGGGGGAGGGGGCAAAAACACATGTCCTGGGGAACGGGCGGGGGATGGGGCAACCCCCCCCCCCCCAACCCCCAACCCCGCTTCTTACGCCCTTGGTCCATGATTATATATAATCTGTAACTAATATCCTCATATCACTGTGGGCTATATATAGGATAGTAGAATACTGAAGTTATCCTTACTTTATTTTCACATATACAGCTGTAGGCCTGTAAATTTAATGCATTAAAAGAACATACCATCTATTGGTTAAAATCAGTTGTTGAAACTATTTTAATTACATATGAAATTAAGTTTCAAAATGGGAACTTTTCCGCGATTTAATTCGTACCTAGCATTGTAGGCGCGCGGTTATCGCCCCTGAGAGGAACTCTTATACCTCGTTGATACAGAACTGGAAAAACATGGCACTGCGACTTCCAAGTTTTATTAGGACGTTTGGAACGTTCGGGTAAAATATGCAACCTCTAACTTAACATTAACTTTAGCCATTGACATCTTCAAGTTTTAATCCGTCTGAAAAATAGGCTGGTACTTAAATTATCTCCCTGTCATATATTGAATATCTCTCCTTGAAACGAACGGGTGAAGGACATCGCAGAAAGCACGTAACGGATTTAACAGTAGATTTGTTTAGGCTACTAACGGGTAGACTATTTCTACGATGCTTAACTGTAATGACAGACGTCATTGGAAGGATTTTAGCGCGTCCATCTATTTTTTCATGAAGATGAAAGTGACAAAATGAGTGATAAATTAGTCAAATGCAAATTATTTAAAGATGCTCCACCGCCGACAGAGCATTAACTAATGGTACCAATCATTTGCACAATAATTGGTGTTTAATCGTGTATATATATGTCTAATTAACACAAAAAATAATTAAAGATAACTGATTTTGCTTTCAGTGCATGCGCAATCAGTACTGCCTTCCATATATATATAGGACATATTGCCATGGAATTTTTTCGGGATGCAATTAATTTTTTTAATATTTTTATCTTGAAGTAAAATGAGAAGCTCAGACTTTTAAATGGTGGTAATGATGTAAATTAAGTAACTTTTGTAACTGAAGAAAAATACTAAATCGTCTGATCATGTTTTTGAAAGAAAAAAAAAAAAACATTTGTCAGCGATGGAGCATCTTTAATAAATTCAACCAAAAAATAATCGGAAATGTTTCTGATTCCATGTGCACAATGATTGACAAATCCATAATTGTTGAAGATTTGTAGTCATGAAATAAAACAGTTGTTACTTTTGAGAAACTTAATCATTTGCTAAAGAACATTTTATTATTCCTTCAGTGTGCGGGCCATGAGCACAGGAGAGGCAGGCTCTGGTGCAGGAAAGGTAATATCAGCATCAGTAGAAATGTAGATTACTGTCATAGTACTGTGAATTGTGTTGGCTGTGGTGGTTAGTGCCTTGTATTTTTTATCCAGTATTTGTTTTCTGAATTTCCAATATCAAAAGTACTTATGATTAACACAGAAGAAAAAGAAATGTATTTCATGAAGTAATCGATATTGCTGACTCTTCTAGAAGTAAATACCTACAGGATTTACTAAATTTGAGAAGTGGGATAAGATTAGAATAATTTATCTTTCTATAGATATTAGCAAAACAATTGGCTGTGAGCCGTTGAAGTAAGTTCCCTTTGAAAATGATAGATATAAACATGATAAAAATTTTGTCATTGTGTTAGGATATAAACATACAAAATTTATTGTTACAGGGCGGTGGCACCGGAGGCTCCATCAGGTAAGTCATCAGGATTGATATCGTCCAATATTTTGATTTAGAATAGAATCTGCTCATCATAAAACAATGGGCATGACACAACTACATTTAAGGTAGCTCCTGACATCACATTTCTATTGTTACATTAACTATAGCTCCCCAAAAACTAATGTTGAAGGGAAAAGAAAATATTTTCCCATAGTTTTGTAGTTTCAATTTGATTTAAACCGATTTTAAATGAAAATTGCCATTCTGACCTTCTATAAACATATTAACAAACATACATCTTTCAGCCCATTCAGATATTCTGTTTATTAAGAAAGAAAAAACCATTCTGGGATGAGTGGCTACCAAGTTTGTTCAAAAGATTGACCTTGACCTTTAGTTATTTTAAGGCAAACACTTACAATAGTGCTATCTGTTTACAGGGATGCCGGTGGCAGTTTTGGCAAGATGGAAGCTGCACATGAAGAGCAGTACATGAGAAAACTGGTAATTATCTTATATAGACTCTCCTAGATTTGTTGTGGCTCTTGGGTCAATCTGATTAAAACACAGATCCTTATAACCACTCCATTCAATATAGGATCTGACAATATCCCATGAGGGGTCACGTCCAGATGACCTTTATACCACGTGTACTTCAGACCAAATGCAGTACCTACACCTTACAACATCAATTGAAAATGTCTTTTCGCCCCAGTATACCTATAACAATTAGCTTTGTTGTGCACTTCGGGCGATATGACTGCATACACGAAAATAATTTTGACAGCTTTTTCAAACTATTTCGTCCCCAGTCAAGATTCTGGCAGTGTAAATTTGATTGGCCATTTCAAAAGGTCATCTTGACGTGACCCCTAATAAGATGTTCTCAGATCCTCTTATCCAACGTGGTGATACCGGTAATAAGGATCTGTATTTTAATCAGATTGCTCTTGGGCAGATCTTTACCATATAATTATCTCTGTGTTGGCATGACTGCTGTTTTCTTGTAAATAGCCAGAGATATTCAAACATCCGATGAGAGTTGCATAAAAAATCTTTTCCCTTTTTCCCCTGTACAGAGATGTCTAATTCGGTGACATTTGTGAAACAGTGTAAAATTATAAATAGAAATCCTTGAACTTTTGTATTTCCTGATTGTGACCTACACAACCCAATAAGTGCCCAGAGCATTTGAAAAATGAATTGATGGGTATTGCACCAAATAGTCATAAATCAATATGAAAAAAGAAATCAAATAAGGAAACCTAAGATTTTCATATTTTCAAACTGCATTTAATTCAATGTCAGTGAAAATGAGGCCACAAAAAAGGGGAAGGGATGCATATAGGGTTAAATATGGTAAAGTGATATTATTAGAGTTACTAAGACTGGTTTGACTGTGTGAACTTTGTATGATTTATACATAACAACGTATAAGAAGTACATATAGGCAATATGCATGTATGATTTATACATAACAACGTATAAGAAATACATATATTATAGGCAATATATATAGCTTTGATTTATTGACATTGACAGGCCCAGGAACAGTTAAAACACCTGAAGGATCACCACGAGAAGGAGATCAGACAACACGAAGTAAGTCAGTTATACCAGAATTATCATTTATAATCAACCTGTACCACAAAGTAAGTCTGTTATACCACAATTATCATTTATAATCAATATGTACCATGAAGTAAGTCTGTTAAAACTTAAACCACAATTATCATTTATTATCAATATGTACCACAAAGTATGTCTGTTATACCACAATTATTATTTATAATCAATATGTACCACAAAGTAAGTCTGTTATACCACAATTATCATTTATAATCAACCGGTACCACGAAGTAAGTCTGTTATACCACAATTATCATTTATAATCAATATGTACCACAAAGTAAGTCTGTTATACCACAATTATCATTTATAATCAATATGTACCACAAAGTAAGTCTGTTATACCACAATTATCATTTATAATCAATATGTACCACAAAGTAAGTCTGTTATACCACAATTATCATTTATAATCAATATGTACCACAAAGTAAGTCTGTTATACCACAATTATCATTTATAATCAATATGTACCACAAAGTAAGTCTGTTATACCACAATTATCATTTATATTCAATATGTACCACAAAGTAAGTCTGTTATACCACAATTATCATTTATATTCAATATGTACCACAAAGTAAGTCTGTTATACCACAATTATCATTTATATTCAATATGTACCACAAAGTAAGTCTGTTATACCACAATTATCATTTATAATCAATATGTACCACAAAGTAAGTCTGTTATACCACAATTATCATTTATAATCAATATGTACCACAAAGTAAGTCTGTTATACCACATTTATCATTTATAATCAATATGTACCACAAAGTAAGTCTGTTATACCACAATTATCATTTATAATCAATATGTACCACAAAGTAAGTCTGTTATACCACAATTATCATTTATAATCAATATGTACCACAAAGTAAGTCTGTTATACCACATTTATCATTTATAATCAATATGTACCACAAAGTAAGTCTGTTATACCACAATTATCATTTATAATCAATATGTACCACAAAGTAAGTCTGTTATACCACATTTATCATTTATAATCAACCTGTACCACAAAGTAAGTTTGTTATACCACAATTATCATTTATATTCAATATGTACCACAAAGTAAGTCTGTTATACCACATTTATCATTTATAATCAATATGTACCACGAAGTAAGTCTGTTATACCACAATTATCATTTATAATCAACCGGTACCACAAAGTAAATCTGTTATACCACAATTATCATTTATAATCAATATGTTCCACAAAGTAAGTCTGTTATACCACATTTATAATTAATATGTACCACAAAGTATGTCTGTTATACCACAATTATCTGGTATCTATATAAACTGTATAGTTTCTAATATCACAGAGGTTTTAATTTCGCTAATTCAGTGTGCTAAAGTAACAATAGACCGATAGACTGATAGACCAAGGCTACGGGAAACCCTGTTGGTCTATGCAAAACGCCAGTAGTGTAGACCTGATGTCTAAGCAATTCCATTGCTCATGTAACATAAACATTAATATTGTATGCCTATAAAATTTTATTTATAACTAAACCTTCTATCATGAATAACCCAAATAATGCAGTTATAACAATCAGTAAATAAACATTTGAGTAAAATAACAATGAGATTGTTATTATTTTGACCAAGCATTGATTCAATGATGAAAAAATTGTGGTCTATGCAATTTGAAATATCCATAGACCTATTGTCTATGGAGCTTCATGGATTACTTTCTCAGACTGCTTATTTTGTGAATCTGAATTCACTAAATTGATCAAATTCATGGTTTGACATAAATCAGCCTGTCGTATAAAATGCAAGAGATAATACGTGAAAATGAACCCCAGCAGATAAGTACCAAATTGTAAATCACGATAATTTACATCTTGGAAATTGACCAACTAAGTAGTAATCGTTGTGTAATGTGACATATATCTTAAAACCGGGGAATACTTCTTACCTCTTGTGTTCACTGTTTAGATATGTTTTATAAAGCTCATTAAATATTTTTTTATGGCACGCATTAATTTCGTTTTATGTAGCTACTTGTGTAAGGCACTATTATACATATTGGTTGAGCATTTTAAGTCAGTTTTCTGAGATTGAAACTAACCTATATATATATAGATCCTTAAGTCTTGGCAGATTCTGATTATAATTTTACGTAACAAAAAGTAAATCAAAACTAAAATCAAGTAAATCAAATTCAATAAAATCAAAGTCTTTCTATTCAGTAGCTTAAGCAAAGAAATGATCGACTTTATTCCATATTAGCCTTAACTTTGCTTTGAGGAATAGGTGCCTGATCCATATTCACAATAAAAGTATAGCAAGATTGTCAAGATGTTAAAAAAAAAAAATGGTTCAAAATTTACACATCCAGGTCCATTCTCGATACTCAAGGGGTTCCGATCACTGACAATCTCTACACCCCTGGACTGTCTCATAGTAAAAATGACGGCAGCTCAGTGAAAACATCTGAACCAATCACAGGCCTGCAAGATTTTCTTTGAAGACTGGAAAGAGGACGCTCAACTTCAAAGCCTAACAGTCAACCACAGTACCGCTGTACAGCTCTTTTGATGTATATATCAAACGACTAAATTACCTCATCTGTTCTGTTACCTCCAGTTTTACAATGAGATAGTCCAGGGGTGTTGAGATTGTAATTATAAGTTGTCAGAACCCCTCGAGTATCAAGGATGATCCAGGTCCAATTTACTGGACTCTTAGTTTCAATACTGTTAATTCAGACCTGTGTGGAAGCTGTCTTAGCGAAAAAATCCACAAACAAAAATGCCAATTGTAGACAAACATATGTATGAGTTATCTGTCCATTATATGTCATTTCTTCTTTACAGGAGGCAATCAAGCGACACAAAGAGAACATCAAAAAGCTGAAGAAAGATGCGGGCAGTGATAGCGACAGTGATTAATGTGTTACCTCCCCTTGTGTTAGGATTTCCCGCGGGAGGTGGTCGTGTGTGTGAAATACGTAGTGTTTCAGGAACTGGGATGAATGACTGGTTAATTTAAACACACTTTTATAATAAATGTGCCCAAGAAACCTTCACGACTTGTGTTATATATGGAGCTGATCAGCTTTCCTGCAATAGGAAGGAAATAAATATTGATAACTGAACACCCGTTTACAATAATTAGTGCTATTATTTATTATAAGTCTGTCAACTTTGTTTACACAGTATATTCCAAGTTTCATCAACTTTGTTGTTATATAGCATGTTTCCAGTTTCAACAATATACATTAATAAGGAAATTTGTTACCTTTTAATGAGAAAGCACCAAAGAAAACATTGAAAGATAAGAAGCATGCCTATCGTATATATTACTTTCCTCTAATGAAAATTACCTTGATCAGAAAACTCATTCTGAGCTATCGGAGTAACTTCCCTTTTTTCACACTGTCGGTACTGATGGAATGAAACAAAGGGAAGTAACTGGTATATCAGGATGCAGTTTGGTGATAAACTAAAAGATTACATGTTCACCTTATATAAGATTTATACATCAAGGATTAGTATAACTTTGAAGTGAAGTTGACTTGGTATTTGTATACTAGTGGCATGATATTAAACGTGATTTACTCTGACATATGGGCTATTTCAGTCTTGTCTTTACTGCAGACTTTTGTCTTTCTTTTATATATTAGACTAGTTAGTCCATAAAGTTTGACCTGGTGGTAGGGGTCGTAGACTATTCCTCTTTAAATAATTCGGATTCAATATACTATAGGGCCATTTTCGTTTAATCGGAACAACCTGTTAGACCTTTTTAAAGTCATTATTTCAGGTATATTAATCCTGACGGACGTGCAATTTATGATACAGGCCTGTGAGGGCTTTGTCAAGGCTCGTTTGAAAACAATATAAAATCAGCAGGTCCGTCTTTAATTCATAAATGAACAATAAGGTCCAGCCACTTAAACCGTATAATCCAAAACTACCCAGCCGTGATGGTTTTACTCCATGGATAAGTTATTAAATAATTTCAGATTTTAGGAATTTATGACATCATCTCATTGAAATAAGAGTGGTCTGAGATTCCTAGATATATCTACATGATATCACCAGTTTAGAACTGAATCTGTTATCAGAATTTCTCTGCATTATCAAACCAGACTAGATATTTCGTCTCTATTGGGGTCCTAGTGGCTATGTGTACCGAGTTCAAGTCCTGCATAGGGAAGTTGTTTTGGAATTGGTTAGTTTCCAGGCACATTATGGAGGGAAACTGGAATACGCAGAGAAAAACCACCAGCAGTCTACTAAGTTCACATGGGATTCAAATTCATGATCCAGAGGTGTAGGGGTTGTGGAATACGTCTGGACGCTCTGTCACTGTGGATATGCACTTACTGTAGGTCAGTGGTTTTCACCTGAAACTGACTTTTCTCCAAAACTTCATAACCTGACAACTCCTTAAATGACCTTTATGAACTATTTTCATGACAATACTTGTATGCGATTAGGAGAATATTTCAACACTTAAAGATGCTCCATCGCTGACAAATAGTATTTTTTCTTATGAACAAATAATGAAACAAATTAAAGAATATAAACATATGATGCCTGGGTCTTGAAGTTGGTCAGTGAATTATAAATGTTTGAACTTTAAGCACTATAGGAATGAAGTTTTTGCATATCCATTAGATTAACCTGTGAACTTGGAGGTATTTTTGAAATTTTAATCATTTTTGACCCTGTTTGGTCCTGCCCCTCTGGTCCCCAGGGGTCATCGAGGACGGACGATGGATGTTAAAATTCTATATCTTATATCTTACTAGGCTTATAATTCCTAATAGTTTGACTTAATTTCCTATCGAAAATTGGGCAAATAATGTTCACAAATATGTTTTTCCTATATAAAACTAAAGTAAACTTGACCCTTCCCAGGGGGTAAATGTGAGATCCAAGGTCATAGTAATTCACAATTTTTATAAAAAACCTGAGACCTTTTCCATCTATAATTATTTTGATTCTACATATATCCTGAATTTTAGAAGATTTTTGAAGTTTTAGCCTATTTGACCCTTTTTTTTGCCTCGCCCCTCTGCCCCAGGGGGTCGGCCAGGACCAATTGTGATATGATAATAAAATGACTATCTCAGGCTTAATATTAAACCAAGTTTGACTCGTTTCCAATGAAAATTGAGCAAAAATATGCTCATTAAATGTGTTTGCACTATATAAACTAAAGTAAACTTGACCCCTTCCCCAAGGGGTAACGTGAGACCCCCAAGGTCATATAACTCACAATTTTTTTAACACCTTAAGACCTTCCATCTATAATTATTTGATTCTACTATATCCCTGAAATTTTAGAAGATTTTTGAAGTTTATAGCCTATTTGACCCTTTTTTGGCCCGCCCATCTGCCCCCAGGGGGGTCGGCCAGGAAGTGGATATGATATTAAATATGCTATCTCAGGCTTATAATTCTAAACCAAGTTTGACTCGGTTTCCTATGAAAATTGAGCAAAACATTGCTCATTAATGTGTTTTTCCTTAAACTATAGTAAACTTGACCCCCTCCCCAATGGGAACAGGACACCCCAGGGTCATATAATTTACATTTTTTATAAAACATATTAAGACCTTTTCATTTATAAAGTGTAATTTGATTATACCCATTTTCCAGAATTTTAAAAAGAATATTTTTTGAAAGTTTTAGCCTATCTGACCATTTATTGGCCCCGCCCCCTCTGCCCCCAGGCTCGGCCCTGGGACCAATATGGAATGATATTAAAACGCTATCTCAGGCTAATAATTCTAACCAAATTTGACTCGTTCCAACGAAAATTGAGCAAAACATGCTCATAAATGTGTTTCCTTATATAAACTATAGTAAAACTTGACCCCCTCCCCAGGGGGAAACGCGTGAGACCCAAGGTCATATAATTCACAATTTTGTGTAAAGGACCTTAAAACCTTTCTATTTATGAAAAAGTATTTGAATTCTACATTTCCAGAATTTTCAGAAGAGATTTTTGAAGTTTTAGCCTATTTGAACCCCTTTTGACCCGGCCCCTAAGGCCCCTAGGGGTCAGTCATTAGAAAATTTGTTATTAGGATTAAATGGCCATCTCATACTGATAATTCTGACAACATTTGACTCATTTCCTATCACAATGGACCAAATAATGCACAAAAAATGTGTTTTCCCAATATAAATCTATAGGAAGACTAACCCCTCCCCAGGGGAAAATAGAGACCCCAGGGTCATTTATTCACAATTTTTGGTAAGGCCTTAAAACCTTTCTATTTATGAAAAGTATTTGATTCTACCATTTCTAGAATTTCAGAAGAAGATTTTTGAAGTTTTAGCCTATTTGACCCCTTTTGACCCCGCCCCTAAGGCCCCTGGGGGTCAGTCATAGAAAATTTGTTATTAGGATTAAATGGCCATCTCATACTGATAATTCTGACAACATTTGGCTTATTTCCTATCACAAATGACCAAATAATGCACAAAAATGTGTTTTCCCAATATAAACTATAGTAAACCTAACCCCCTCCCCAGGGGGAAACTAGAGACCCCAGGGTCATATAATTCACAATTTTTGTAAAGGACCTTAATACCTTTCTATTTATGAATAGTATTTGATTCTACCACCTCCCGCAGTCCCCTGGGGGGTGGGGACCATATAATTCACAATTTTGATTGGCCTTATGCCTTAGAAGGTTTGTGCAAAATTTCATTGAAATTGCTTCAGCAGTTTTGGAGAAGAAGACGAAAATGTAAATTGTTTACGGACATACGACGGACGCACGACGCACGACGACGGACAAAAGGCAATTAGAATAGGTCACTTGAGACTTCGTCTCAGGTGACCTAAAAACAGGAGCAGACAATTAATTTTCTTAGTTACAAAAGTTACTTCCTTTGCACCATTACCACAATTGAAAAGTTTGAGCTTCTGATTTTACTTCAAGACAGAAAATATTAAAAATAATTTATTGCATCCTGAAAAAAATCTGTCACTATGTCCTATATGGAATAAAGTACATGTACTGATTGCACATGCACCAAAACCAAATTAATTATTTTATATATTATTTTTTGTGTTAATTAGACATACAATGTATATATACATGATTAAACACCAATTAATGTTCAAATGATGGGTATCGTTTATGCTCTGTCGGCAGTGCAACATGTTTCAATTCCCTAATGAACAGGGATTTCTCTGATTGAACCATATTTTATGTTAGATGTAATGTGAAACATACGACGAGTTTTTCAAACACTTGGATTTGCCTTGATTTGTTGAGAGATTTCCTCGCTTTGAAGATTAAGTAAGGATCAATGACATCCTGCATGTCAGCAAGTATGTCAGCTGAAATATAAAAAGTAAAATTTGTCTCCAGGAATGAATGAGTTGAACACTAGACAACCATCAGTAAAGATAATGAAAGCAATGGTTTAATGTATTACCATTTATTGAAAATAAATATCAAACATTAAATAATCTATTTAATTATCCAAATTAAGCAACATATAGAATAAATATTATATATACCTGTATACATATGATATTTCTTTGTCCAGTATTATGACATTGATTATAATCAATAAAACAATTCAAAATTATGGCCTTTAAAATCACAAATGGTCTTAGTTTATGGAACAAGAGATCCCAGGGAGATCTTGGTGCCCACCAAAGAATGATCCATGTCGAACAATGGAAAGATGGATCTTTTCTCTGCTTTTCAAACTTTTTCAAACATACTACATACAAAATTTTAGACAGATCACTTCAGTACTTTCTGAGAAATAGCAGTAACAAACTTCAACCAGCAAAATCCAAGATGGCTCCTTGGCGGCCATCTTGTTGATCAATCGGTCCCAAATCACAATATGCCTAACTAGATCCCAAGAGAAATCTACATATAAAATTAGAGACAGTTCCCTTTAGTACTTTCTGAGAAATAGCGATAACAAACTTTAACTATCAAAATCCAATATGGCTGCCTGGCGGCAATCTTGTTGA
>SAYR01036617.1:1316949-1340681 GCA_004382745.1 Argopecten irradians irradians | reverse complement strand
TTCTTAGCCAAAGGGGGTTACTTTAAAGTATATAATTTGAATTTCTATTTTTTTCACTTTCCACCTAAAGCTTGATGCTTATTGGCACGGCCTCTTAATTATCCAAATTAAGCAACATATAGAATAAATATTATATATACCTGTATACATATGATGTTTCTTTGTCCAGTATTATGACATTGATTATAATCAATAAAACAATTCAAAATTATGGCCTTTAAAATCACAAATGGTCTTGGTTTATGGAACAAGAGATCCCAGGGAGATCTTGGCGCCCACCAAAGAATGATCTATGTCGAACAATGGAAAGATTGATCTTTTCTCTGCTTTTCAAACTTTTTCAAACATACTACATACAAAATTTGAAACAGATCACTTCAGTACTTTCTGAGAAATAGCAGTAACAAACTTCAACTAGCAAAATCCAAGATGGCTCCATATCGGTCCCAAATCGCAATATGCCTAACTAGATCCCTAGAGAAACCTACATATAAAATTTGAGACAGTTCCCTTTAGTACTTTCTGAGAAATAGCGATAACAAACTTTAACTATCAAAATCCAAGATGGCTGCCTGGCGGCCATCTTGTAGACCAAATGGTCCAAAAATGCAATATGCACAACTAGGGCCCTACGGCGACCTACATATGAAATTTGAGACAGATCATTTCTGTACTTTCTAAGAAATAGCAATTACAAACTTCAACTATAAAAATCCAAGATGGCTGCCTGGCGGCCATCTTGTTGACCCATTGATCCCAAAATACATAATGCACAACTAGGGCCCTAGGGCGACCTACATATGAAATTTGAGGCAGATCTCTTCAGTGCTTTCTGAGAAATAGCGATAACAAGAATTGTAACGAACGAAAGGACGAAAGGACGAAAAGATCAAATAAAATCATCTAAAAATAGTAACATCTTTTAAACCATTCTGATCTATTATTTAGAGTTACTTCCCTTTGATTGACTCAATCAGTACCAAGGAAGTCAAATAAAGGGAAGTAACTCTGGCTGTTGGTCCAGATTAACTTTTCAGTAAATAACCATTGTTCCGCTCACTTCAAGATTGGACTAAAATTAAGCCCATGCAGCATATTGTGAGCGTTATTTTCAAATGTATTAATAGAGAGGCTATAAATGTAATGATATACAGTCAAACCTGTCTAAATGACCATGCAAGGGGCCAAAAATAATGTTCTCCCATACTTCACAGGGATTTCTCCCATACTTCACAGGGTTATCCCTTTGTTGCAAGGAAAAGATAACTCTGTCTTTTACCACCTGGGTAGGGAAAAGACAGTTCACATGCGCTTGACAATGACGTCATCGATACATTCGGAGACTATACCAAAATTTTTCTCTATTTTTCTTTAATATTATGGGAAAATATTATCAAACATGGGTCTGTCAAATTAATGAGCAAGGATATCTCGACCCTCTTCAAAAATTTTGGCCGCCAACCTTTGGAAATCTGTCTATAAAGACCAAGAAAAATGTTCTCTCGAACTTCACAGGGATATCTGGGCTGTCACGGCTGCTAGGGAAATATCTTGCACAAGGAGGTGCAAGGCAGCTCCTTTGCTCTAGACAGTTACATTACACATTACATGACGTCATCAAAACCGTAACCCCTGAGTGCACTATCGATGACATCAATCATATTAACATTTCTGTGATGTTAAAACGAGGAATGTCTGTAAAACAACTGAAATTAAGTAGGGAAGAAAAATAAACAGAAATATCTAAGCCCGAGTGATAGATTTTGGCTATCATCCCTTGACTGATATGCCTCAGGTTGACCATCCAAAATCTTAAACTTGGATTGAGATATCGCCGTCCCCTTGACAGGCCCATGTAGGATTCTATCAATGTTTATAGCCATGTGGGTCTCTGTTCCCCGGGCAAATTGTTTTAAAATTGACCATTTAGGACCCCGAGGAAAAGAGTCCAGTTTTCATGAACATTCCTTTTATTAACCATAGGAGTGAATGCATTACAGAAGTTAAGGAAAACCTAAGATTTTTTCTGTTATGCTTTCCTATAGAAAATTATAAGTCAAAGAGTTTCTTAAAGTTAAGGAATGTTAATGAAACTAGGCCCTATGGTCTTTCTACAGAGGTGGTCTTCATACAGAGGTGATCGCTAGGGCAGGTTCGACTGTACATCTACTCATAATGCAATGAAAGACTGATGGTATTGCTTATAAAATCAACAGATCATAATTAAACAATTTATAATCATAAATTAAAACTCATCAGAAAGAAGATGAAAAAAGGAAAGTAGCAAAAAATAAAACTAATACCTGTACAAATATTATTTCGTTGCTACCCAATGCAGTGAAACCTGTCTAAACAGGATGCCAATTAGCTGGTATAGACAGGTTTTCGGATTGTAAATGTTTTTATTAATATAATTAAGAAAGTAAAAAATTAATCCATAATAGACATACATGTATATATATAGGGATTGGATTTCGTTTTTATGTTAACCATGCTTGTATGGAGCAATTCCTCTAAGAATATATTCTATGTATAGTGACCAAGCATAGCAAGTGTAAATATATATATATATAGTTCTTTGTAAGACAAGGTCCAGTTTTGACAAGTAGCATTTTTCAGAAATATGCTATCATTTTTTACAGATTCTTTTTCAAATTTCAGTTTTCTAATTTTTAATTAAAAATAACTTTCAAAATAGCATGGTGAGATATGTTTTTTATATTTTTTGTATGTTCTGAAGGTACCCTTAGTCAAATACCATTTATTTTTTGTGTTTATTCACATTATTTTCTGGTAGTACACTTTACCTTAAATGAAACCTCTGATATATAAATATCTTTGTATACACCATATATACCCTTATGAACTTTCAGCACGGTAGGCCTAACAGCATAAATGCAGTATGATAATAGCATGAAAATGCAGCATGAATACAGCAATAAAAAGATGTTGTGCGCTATTAGATCGTAAAGATAAAGATAAGATAACCAACATGGTAATATGCCTTCAGACAAGGTTACAATGATGTTGTTATAGACCAAATTACCACAGGGGAGGTAATAAAGGGGAGGTAATAAAGGGGAGGTAATAGCAGCACTGCCAACAATTAATATCTAATAATACGAGTGTGTATACTCCTTAAAAATTACTAGTAAATGAACACTTCAGTATTTTTAAGTACACATACAAAAGGTTGCACTAATATTTTATAATCTGAGTAAAATAATGAGTACTGTATACATAAAAAATCCATGATAACACTGCACAATAAGTACTAAATTGCTTGTAGATATTGTCAATACTGGTAATCAAATGATATGCTCAATAAAGTAAGTATTTAAATTCAAATAAGCACCTCATAAGCTTTTTTAACCTCTTACTATTGTAATGCCGACATTAAAGACGCTCCACCACTGACAAATGGTATTTTTTTACGATCAAAAACAGAAGACGACGATTTTAATTGCATCCCCCAAAAATTCTGTGGCACTATATCTTATATAGAATGAAGTAATGATTGCGCATGCACCAAAGGGAAAACAAATTATTTTATATTATTTTTTTGTGTTAATAAGGCTATTATATACACGATTTAACACAATTATTGTTCAAATGATAAATATCAGTTATGTTCTGTCGGCAGTGGAGCATCTTTAAGATTTATTTCTCCCATATTGAAGTCTGAATTGAATTTTCCCAGTGTCCCTCCACAAGTTTATACAACTCTAAACAAGAGATCCCAGATAGAACTTGGTGCCACCAAAGAATGATCTATGTTTGATAAGTCTAATTGGTGGAAGCTAGACCTCATCAGAACTTTCTGAAAAAAGTGACAAAATCCATGATGGCTGCTTATGGATTGTTTCCTTTCATTTACAAAATGCATATTGACAAAGGACAAAGAGAAACCTACATGTGGAATTTCAGAGAATTCAGCGCTTTTTTAATAAAAGGTAGTAACGAACTCCTACTATCAAAATCCAAGAGGGCTACATTTCCGCAATTTTGTTGTCCATACAGTTGTTTTCATATTACAATGAAATTTGAAAAAGGTCCCTCCTGTACTTTCTGAGAAACAGCGGTAACAAGAACTGATTACGGACAGATGGACGAAATGCTATTTGAATAGCCATCTATTTGATGATGTTGGGCTAATAATTAAAGATTAACCACAAAAGTATCTATCACATAATATCTGTAACCATCATTTCCTAAGTGACACAACCTCTCCTCAGTCTCAGTGGTTGTCTTCACAACCCTCACTTTGTTACTGTCACCACCACTCAACCACCCCACTGGGCCCAGTTTCATTCCTTAACTTTGAGGAATCCCTTAACTTAACTTTCCCCATAGAAAAGCATTACAAAAGTCAAGGAAAACCCTTAAGTTAAAGAGCCTTCCTTAAAATCTGTAGTGCTTTCTTAAGGAAAATTTTAAGTTAAGGGATTCCTTAAATTTAAGGAATGTTCATGAAACTGGACCATGATTTCACATCTGCCCCACAACCTCTCAAAAGTCTTATCTACACTCATAGAGTGTGGTTACTAATCTAATGTAATAAAGTCAAAACCACTCTATTACTGTCACAACGTCTCAACAAATATCACAAGTGCTGCACAGTGATCATAATAACTCGAGTACGATACATGTATCACAGTCTCCACCCGACTCCTCTGTCACACCTGTTCTGTAGCCAATTGTTGGGGAGGGTAAGTGTTGAGAAAATCAGAGTTCTCTGTATATCTGTCTGTATCCTGTTTCTGGCTGAGAAGGGGTGAAGTTTCCTCAGCAGATCCCTTCTTGGCCGATTTTCTGGATTTACAAGCACAGTCGACGAGTATATTTATAAACAGGAAGGCAGCCTACAACAGAAAAATGTGGACTTTTTCATTGTAATTACTGTTACTATGGTTACTGAGTGTAACTACTGTTACTATGGTTACTGAGTGTAACTACTGTTATTATGGTTACTAAATGTAACTACTGAAACTATGGTTACTGACTGTAACTACTGTTGTTATGGTTACTGAGTGTAACTACTGTTACTATGGTTACTGAGTGTAACAACTGTTACTATGGTTACTAAATGTAACTACTGAAACTATGGTTACTGACTGTAACTACTGTTGTTATGGTTACTGAGTGTAACTACTATTACTATGGTTACTGACTGTTACTATGGTTACTGAGTGTAACTACTGTCACTATGGTTACTGACTGTAACTACTGTTGTTATGGTTACTGTATGTAACTACTGTTGCTATGGTTAGTGAAAGTAACAATTGTAACTGTGGTAAACTGACTGTAACTACTGTTACTATAGTAACTGATTGTAAATACATGTACTGTCACTATGCTTATTGGTTGTAACTGTTGTTGCTATGGTTAGTGAAAGAAAGTACTGTTGCTATGGTTAGTGAGTGTAACGACTGTTTCTATGGTTACTGACTTAGCTACTGTTACTTTGGTTACTGTGAGTAACTACTGTTGCTAAGGTTTCTGACTGTAATTACTGTTGCTATGGTTACTGACTGTAACTGCTTTTGCTATTGTTACTGAGTGTAAATGTTATTTCTATTGATACTGACTGTAACTTCTGTTGACTGTAAAAACTGTTGCTATGGTTACTAAATAGAACAACTGCTGTTATTGTTACTGACTGTTACTGCTATTTCTATTGCTACGGACTGTAACTACTATTGTTGTGGTAACTAAATGTAACTACTGTTCCTATGGTTACGTAATGTAACTACTGTTCCTATGATTGCTGACTGCTATTTATTTTGCTACTGACTGTAACTATTGTTGCTATGGTTACTAAATGTAACTACTGTTGCTATAGTTACTAAATGTAACTACTGTTGCTATGGCTACTATAAGAAACTATGTTGATATGTTGAAACTGTTGATATGGTTTCTGACTGTAACTACTGTTGCTATAGTTACTGACCGTAACTACTGTTGCTATAGTTACTGACCGTAACTACTGTTGCTATGGCTACTGACTGTCACTACTGTGGCTATGGTTACTGACTGTAATTGCTCCTGCTATGGTAACTCACCGTAGCTACTGTAAGAAAGGCTATATATGTTGTCATAGACTGGAAGCCGATCTCATCCAAGAGAAATCCACCTACAGCTGGTCCTAGGAAGTCTCTGTCAATATCAACAATCTGAAGTTTATACACAGATAAATTGAAGAACATTGGATGATCAGACTTGTTACATTTCAACAATATTTTGTTTGTCCTGAGGAGAGAAGATAGTGTATACCTAACTTAACAGAGTTTGACAATTCAAAAGTAATATATCTACCAGGTGTTCCCTTTTTAAAGATTTATTTGATGATAGACTTACATTTCCTGCAGAAATGAAAGATAACATTTCTGTAATGAAGTGATATAACAACTGAGGCTGGATGTTGTATGATAGGACTGTACAGAGGGTGTTATAATGATAGAGGGAGGCAATGTTTACTCTAAGGCAGTGTATAAATCTCAGTTTTTGTTTTATATTTAGTCTTAAACTGTAAACATGCAATTATGACTGTGTTATTATTATATGATAAAACATATAATTCTGTAACTCCACTCACCCCAAGGCATACATGGACGCCCACACTCCTGATATGATACCAAAAGTGTTGATGTTGTTCTCAAAGCCCCTGTCTCTGAAAATGGAGAAAATCATAAAACGCATAAAAACTCCTGTCTCTGAAAATGGAGAGATTCACAAGATGCATCAAAACCTCTCTCTCTGTAAATGGAGACAGTCATAAAATGCATCAAAACCCCTCTGTCTGAGAATGGAGATTCACAAGATACATCAAAACCCCTCTCTCTGAAAATGGAGAGATTCATAAGATGCATCAAAACCCTTCTCTATGAAAATGGAGAGATTCACAAGATGCATCAAAACCCTCTCTCTGAAAATGGATGGATTCACAAGATACATCGAAACCCCTCTCCCTGAAAATGGATGGATTTAGAAGCTGCATCAAAACCCCTCTCCCTGAAAATGGAAAGATTCATAAGATGCATCCCCCTCTCTCAGAAAATGGATGGATTCACAAGATGCATCAAAACCCCTCTCTCTGAAAATGGAGAAAGTCATAAAATGCACTAAAACCCCTCTCTCTGAGAATGGAGAGATTCACAAGATGCATCAAAACCCCTCTCTCTGAAAATGGAAAGATTCAGAAGCTGCATCAAAACCCCTCTCTCTGAAAATGGAGAGATTCACAAGATACATCAAAACCCTCTCTCTGAAAATGGAGACAGTCATAAAATGCACTAAAACCCCTCTCTCTGAGAATGGAGAGATTCACAAGATGCACCAAAACCCCTCTCTTTGAAAATGGAGAGATTCAATAAATGCATCAATGTTAGGATACTTCTATTTTATTTAATTACTTTTCACTCGATGAACAGGACGGGGTATTGGCAGGTGGAGGAATGTGTATGAGGATGTTAGGACCATAGGAACTAGTGGGGGAGGGGAAATGGAGTTCGGGAATGGTATAATACAAGGGAGAATACTTACTCTGCAATTTTGAACAGAAGGTCAAAGGTTGGAATAATGGCTGCACTGTCAGCAATACCAATAATGACGAGACTAACGACATTTAGCCACAATATGCTGGAAAATACAACAAAATGATAAATGTACTGGCCTGTATATGTACTGCAGAATTCACTTGTTTAAACCAGACATCACTGCAACATTACATATTTAAAATAATCAGAGCGTGAGAGTATGACGTACTTGTCGTCCTGCTGGAATCCGAGGAGAGTTGATGGACCCAGGAGTAGCATCCCTCCTGATGACATTAGACACCCGATCACCAGGATTGGTCGACTGTCAGTCTGAAATGTAACCACTCTCACAGTGAGTAAAACGCAATGTCATTCATATTGATCCTGCAGAAATCTTTCTAATCATTTTGTAATGATGGGGCAAAACTCTAGAAAAAAGGTAGAAGTACCTTGTGTAGGTAATTATTAGATTGCAAACATATCTACTGTATAACGATTATTGCCACCATGTTTTGATAAATGCTATGGTAGTTTTAGAGAAGTATGCGTTGATGGTTGTGCTAGATAGACAACCTGAATTCAGTATACCCGACCCCCATAAACTTTGTTGTGGGGAAGTATAATTACCGGCTACTGCAGGGAAAAGTAGTGTAAGGAGAATAAACTTTATACTGACCAGCAGATTGTATTGTACTGACCATTTTGTCCGAGATCCTCCCCCAAAATGGTGAAGCAATTGCATAGACAGCAGCCATCAGTAAAAACAGAAGCCCAATCAGTTCTGAGCTCAGGTTAAACTGGAACAAACAAAAATATATTCATATTGTGAAATAAAGAAATTTTATTTCATTTAAGCTATTGAAGGTACTATTTTTTAAATTCATCGGGTATGAAAGAAATTTTGTTTGCAAACTGTGTGAATCTGCGTAGCGGATTCTCACAAAAAATGCAAAAAATGAATAGGCCAATCAGAAAGCCCGAAATAAAGAAAATTAATTATCATACATTTATCTGAGGATAACCTCAACAACAATCTTCACAATGCATATTTTTGAATGAGGCTCTAGAGAGGAGAGTCAGTATGGCAATACTAAAATTACATAGACTGTATTTTATTTCTTCTAAGTGAGGCTCTAGATCTAGAGTGGGGAGTCAGTACTATGAAACAGATCCCTTTTAAGTAATGCTTTAGGATGTGTTCTGTGGGTTGTGCTGTTATCAAGACTTCTATTTGTCGAGACTGAATTATAAATGAGGCCAAAGACTGGGGAATCAGTATGACCGTACTATTAAGTTAGAGTTAGGGGTCAGTGTGACCCTAGTATAATGATACAGAGTTTACTTTACCTCTTCTAAATGAGGCTCCAAAGTGGGGAGTCAGTATGACCGTACTATAATGATACAGAGTATACTTAACTTTTTCTAAATGAGGCTCCAGGGTGGGGAGTCAGTATGACCGCACTATAAGGATACGGAGTATACTTTACCTCTGCTAAATGAGGCTCCAGAGTGGGGAGTCAGTATGACCATTCTATAATGATACAGAGCTTACCTTACCTCTTCTTAATGAGGCTCCGTAGTGGGGAGTCAGTATGACCGTACCATAATGATACAGAGCTTACCTTACCTCTTCTTAATGAGGCTCCAGGGTGGGGACTCAATATGACCATACTATAATGATACAGAGTATATTTTACCTTTTCTAAATGAGGCTCCAGGGTGGGGAGTCAGTATGACCATACTATGATGATACAGAGTATACTTTGCCTCTTCTAAATGAGGCTCCAGGGTGGGGAGTCAGTATGACCGTACTATAATGATACATAGTATACTTTACCTCTTCAAAATGAGACTCTAGAGTGAGGAGTCAGTATGACCATACTATAATGATACAGAGTATATTTTACCTCTTCTCAATGCGGCTCCAGGGTGGGGAGTCAGTATGACCATACTATTATGCTACAGAGTATACTTTACCTCTTCTAAATGAGGCTCCAGAGTGGGGAGTCAATAAGACCATACTATAATGATACAGAGTATACTTTACCTCTTCTAAATGTGGTTCCCGAGTGGAGAGTCAGTATGACTGTGCTATAATGATACAGAGTTTACTTTACCTCTTCTAAATGAGGCTCCAAAGTGGGGAGTCAGTATGACCGTACTATAATGATACAGAGTATACTTAACTTTTTCTAAATGAGGCTCCAGGGTGGGAAGTCAGTATGACCGCACTATAAGGATACGGAGTTACTTAACTTTTTCTAAATGAGGCTCCATGGTGGGGAGTCAGTATGACCGCACTATAAGGATATAGAGTATACTTTACCTCTGCTAAATGAGGCTCCAGAGTGTGGAGTCAATATGACCGTACTATAATGATACAGAGCTTACCTTACCTCTTCTTAATGAGGCTCCAGAGTGGGGAGTCAGTATGACCATACTATAATGATACAGAGCTTACCTTACCTCTTCTTAATGAGGCTCCAGAGTGGGGAGTCAGTATGACCGTACTATAATGATACAGAGCTTACCTTACCTCTTCTTAATGAGGCTCCAGGGTGGGGACTCAGTATGACCATACTATAATGATACAGAGTTTACTTTACCTCTGCTAAATGAGGCTCCAGGGTGGGGAGTCAGTATGACCATACTATAATGATACAGAGTTTACTTTACCTCTGCTAAATGAAGCTCCAGAGTGGGGAGTCAGTATGACCGTACTATAATGATACAGAGTATACTTTGCCTCTTCTAAATGAGGCTCCAGGGTGTGGAGTCAGTATGACCATACTAAAATGATACAGAGTATACTTTACCTCTGCTAAATGAGGCTCCCGAGTGGGGAGTCAATAAGACCATACTATAATGATACAGAGTATACTTTGCCTCTTCTAAATGAGGCTCCAGAGTGGGGAGTCAGTATGACCGTACTATAATGATACAGAGTATACTTTACCTCTTCTAAATGAGGCTCCAGGGTGGGGAGTCAGTATGACCATACTATAATGATACAGAGTATACTTTGCCTCTTCTAAATGAGGCTCCAGGGTGTGGAGTCAGTATGACCGTACTATCATGATACAGAGTATACTTAACTTTTTCTAAATGAGGCTCCAGTGTGGGGAGTCAGTATGACCGCACTATAAGGATACAGAGTTACTTAACTTTTTCTAAATGAGGCTCCAGGGTGGGGAGTCAGTATGACCATACTATAATGATACAGAGTTTACTTTACCTCTGCTAAATGAAGCTCCAGAGTGGGGAGTCAGTATGACCGTACTATAATGATACAGAGCTTACCTTACTTCTTCTTAATGAGGCTCCAGAGTGGGGAGTCAGTATGACCATACTATAATGATACAGAGCTTACCTTACCTCTTCTTAATGAGGCTCCAGGGTGGGGAGTCAGTATGACCGTACTATAATGATACAGAGTATACTTTACCCCTTCTAAATGAGGCTCCAGAGTGGGGAGTCAGTATGACCATATTATAATGATACAGAGTATACTTTACCCCTTCTAAATGAGGCTCTAGAGTGGGGACTCAGTATGACGGTACTATAATGATACAGAGTATACTTTACCCATTCTAAATGAGGCTCCAGAGTGGGGAGTCAGTATGACCGTACTATAATGATACAGAGTATACTTTACCTCTTCTAAATGAGGCTCCAGAGTGGGGAGTCAGTATGACCGTACTATAATGATACAGAGTATACTTTACCTCTTCTAAATGAGGCTCCAGAGTGGGGAGTCAGTATGACCATACTATAATGATACAGAGTATACTTTACCCCTTCTAAATGAGGCTCCAGAGTAGGGAGTCAGTATGAATGTGCTATAATGATACAGAGTATACTTTACCTCTTCTAAATGAGGCTCCAGAGTGGGGAGTCAGTATGACCATACTATAATGATACAGAGTATACTTTACCCCTTCTAAATGAGGCTCCAGAGTGGGGAGTCAATAAGACCGTACTATAATGATACAGAGTATACTTTACCTCTTCTAAATGAGGCTCCCGAGTGGAGAGTCAGTATGACCGTACAATAATGATACAGAGTATACTTTACCTCTTCTAAATGAGGCTCCCGAGTGGAGAGTCAGTATGACCGTACGATAATGATACAGAGTATACTTTACCCCTTCTAAATGAGGCTCCAGAGTAGGGAGTCAGTATGACTGTGCTATAATGATACAGAGTATACTTTACCTCTTCTAAATGAGGCTCCAGAGTGGGGAGTCAGTATGACCATACTATAATGATACAGAGTATACTTTACCTCTTCTAAATGAGGCTCCAGAGTGGGGTCCAATATTGACCATATCATAGCGGCTATCACAATTGTGAAACAGTTAACAATGGTGCTATAAGATTTGAAGAGTTTAAACAGAGACATCTTATTTCCAGTTTGCTGTGTCTGGTCTGGAACAACTAAAAGTATAAAACCACAAATTACAGTCACATCTACACCTCAGCTATCTAAATGTTAGTAACCACATATCTACTCTCTATCCAAATGTCATAGATTTTTTTTAAAAGGACCAAATACTCCACTAATGATCCCTACATAAATTTCATTTTGCTGGCGGGGTATATAATTAGAAATGTCTGAAACACAAAGTGTTCCAAACTCTATGTGAAATTGGGACTTCAGATTATGGGACACAAGGGGAAGTTAGGGGATGGAACTTGGAAAGGAGGGAAAATATAGAATGGATATTTTATAGAAATTAACTGTAGATTTAAACTATAATTTTACATTGTTATATATATATATATTATGTATATCACTTTTGAAGGGTACAGATATATCCAATCTAGGGGTTTTAGAATAGGAGAAAACTGGTTTGGTAAGAAAACTGACAGCTGGTTGGTGGTTGGTGGTTTTTCTCTGGGTACTCTGGCTTTCCACCACCAACAAACCTGGCACATCCTCACAAGACCCTGGATGCTAATAGGATGTAAAGATAACGAAACCCAAAACCAAACAAAACATGAGAGTTTAAACAATTAGGACTACTTACCAGAGTCTGTGGGGACTATCCAGTAATTCATGACAGTTATACCGATAATGATGCCACCAATCACAGCAAACGGTAACACAAACCCTCCGATCTGTCAAATACATAAACACTGTTTACTTCTGGATCACAAAACCTCTGATCTGTCAAATACATAAACACTGTTTACTTCTGGATCACAAAACCTCTGATCTGTCAAATACATAAACACTGTTTACTTCTGGATCACAAAACCTCTGATCTGTCAAACACATAAACATTGTTTACTTCTGGATCACAAAACCTCTGATCTGTCAAATACATAAACACTGTTTACTTCTGTATCACAAACCCTCCGATCTGTCAAATACATAAACACTGTTTACTTCTGGATCACAAAACCTCCGATCTGTCAAATACATAAACACTGTTTACTTCTGGATCACAAAACCTCCGATCTGTCAAATACATAAACACTGTTTACTTCTGTATCACAAACCCTCAAATCTATCAAATACATAAACACTGTTAACTTCTGGATCACAAACCCTCCGATCTGTCAAATACATAAACACTGTTAACTTCTGGATCACAAAACCTCTGATCTGTCAAATACATAAACACTGTTTACTTCTGGATCACAAAACCTCCGATCTGTCAAATACATAAACACTGTTTACTTCTGGATCACAAACCCTCCGATCTGTCAAATACATACACACTGTTTACTTCTGGATCACAAACCCTCCGATCTGTCAAATACATAAACACTGTTTACTTCTGGATCACAAAACCTCTGATCTGTCAAATACATCAACACCGTTTACTTCTGGATCACAAAACCTCCGATCTGTCCAATACATAAACACTGTTTACTTCTGGATCACAAACCCTCCGATCTGTCCAATACATAAACACTGTTTACTTCTGGATCACAAACCCTCCGATCTGTCAAATACATAAACACTGTTTACTTCTGGATCACAAAACCTCCGATCTGTCAAATACATAAACACTGTTTACTTCTGGATCACAAAACCTCCGATCTGTCAAATACATAAACACTGTTTACTTCTGGATCACAAAACCTCCGATCTGTCAAATACATAAACACTGTTTACTTCTGGATCACAAAACCTCCGATCTGTCAAATACATAAACACTGTTTACTTCTGGATCACAAAACCTCCGATCTGTCAAATACATAAACACTGTTTACTTCTGGATCACAAAACCTCCGATCTGTCAAATACATAAACACTGTTTACTTCTGGATCACAAAACCTCCGATCTGTCAAATACATAAACACTGTTTACTTCTGGATCACAAAACCTCCGATCTGTCAAATACATAAACACTGTTTACTTCTGGATCACAAAACCTCCGATCTGTCAAATACATAAACACTGTTTACTTCTGGATCACAAAACCTCCGATCTGTCAAATACATAAACACTGTTTACTTCTGGATCACAAAACCTCCGATCTGTCAAATACATAAACACTGTTTACTTCTGGATCACAAAACCTCCGATCTGTCAAATACATAAACACTGTTTACTTCTGGATCACAAAACCTCCGATCTGTCAAATACATAAACACTGTTTACTTCTGGATCACAAAACCTCCGATCTGTCAAATACATAAACACTGTTTACTTCTGGATCACAAAACCTCCGATCTGTCAAATACATAAACACTGTTTACTTCTGGATCACAAAACCTCCGATCTGTCAAATACATAAACACTGTTTACTTCTGGATCACAAACCCTCTGATCTGTCAAATACATAAACACTGTTTACTTCTGGATCACAAACCCTCTGATCTGTCAAATACATAAACACTGTTTACTTCTGTATCACAAACCCTCTGATCTGTCAAATACATAAACATTGTTTACTTCATAAACCTCAACATCATAGATAAGTGATTCATTACACCTTTTTCTGAATTACAGTATATCTTGTCAAAACCGACCCTTGTTTAAACCGGAGTCTTGTGTATTCTGGCACACTTCTTTCTTTATATAAATTAAATCTGTATAATCTGCATACCTGACTTATCTGTCAAATATTCTATTCCACATGACATCTGCTTTAGAACAAAAGATCCCAGAGGGATCTTGGCGCCCACCAAAGAATGACAATGGAAAGACGGATCTTTACCCTAATTTTCAAACTTTTTCAAATATACTACATATAAAATCTGAGAAACAGCTATAACAAACCTCAACGATGAAATCCAAGATGGCAGCCAGTTGGCCATCTTGTTGACCAATTAGTCCCAAAATGTACTATGCACAACTAGGGCCCAAGGGGAACCCAGCTATGGAATTTCAGAGAGATCCCTTCAGTAATTTCTGAGATATAGCGGTAACTATCAAAATCCAAGATGGCGGCCGGTCGGCCATCTTGTTGACCAATCAGTTACAAATGCAATGTGCACAACTAAGATCCTAGGGTGACCTACATATAAAATTTGAGAGAGTTCCCTTTATTTCTTTCTGAGAAATAGCATGAACAAACTCCAACTATCAAAATCCAAAATGGTAGCTTGTTGGCCAACGTGTTTGGCCGATCAGTCTCAAAATGCAATATATGCACAACTGATGTCCTAGGGGAACCTAAATATGAAATTTGAGAGCAATCCCTTCAGTACTTTCTGAGAAATAGCCGTAATAAATTTTAACTGTCAAAATCCAAAATGGCGGCCTGTTGGCCATCTTGTTGGTCGATCAGTGTCAAAATGCAACTTGCACAACTACGGTTTTAGGGGGATCTACATATGAAATTTGAGAAAGATCCCTTCAGCACTTTCTGAGAAATAGCAGAAACAAACTTTAACTATCAAAATCCAAGATCCAAGATAGCGGCCTGGCGACCATCTTGTTGACTGATTGGTCCAAAAATGCAATATGCACAACTAGGGCTCTCGGGGAACCTACATAGGAAATTTGAAAAATATCCCTTCAAAACTTTCATGAGAAATGACGATAACAAAAATCTATTGTTAATGAACGGACCGACGGAAGAAAGGACGGACGACAAACCACAGACGAAAGGCCATTTTAATATAATCCCACCATCTGATGATGGTTGGCTAAAAATTACACTGTATCACGACTTGAAATATGGATGTTCTTTAATCATCATGATTCTTAACTATAAAACACCTTTCAGGTACAGATTTCATATTTTATGTCAACCTAACAAACACTCTATTGAAACCAATAATAAAATGGTATGGGCACTAATTACAAGAAGCAACTGATGTTAAAATGATATCAACTCACCCCGTACAGGACCCCTCCAATAGCTGGTCCACACATGAAGCCCAGACCCACAAACACCTCACCCATACCCTGTAAGTAAAGAAATCACACACATCTACCAAGTTTCATTCAAATCCCACCAGTAGCTTAGGAGAAGTAGCCATTGTTCTTGTAGATTTAATTTTTTGAATGTGTTATCGCTATTTGGCCTAAATAGAATAACTCAAATATAAGAACACTTTTTTTGTCACGTAATGGAAAAAGGCGGCGAGATTAAGCTGTCAGTCAATGCAATGGTACGATGGGATAAACATGACAACAGTATAAGTTTGATGAAGAATAACACACGGTAAATGATTGTATCTGACCATTTGGTTGATTTTATAGTTTAAAGAAAATATTGTCAATATAAGGATTAACCTCTTAATTTGTTTAGTTTATGAGATGATAAAACCGATGGAGCACGAAGTAAATTGTGCGTAGACGTGAAGCATTTACGTGCAATTTATCTCTTGCTCCATTGGGTTTATCATCTCATAAACTAAACAAAGTTGTAAGAGGTTAATCATTAATTAAACTCACAAAACCAAACCAAACTGAACATATCATGAGACACGAGGCTTACAAACTTACAAATATAGTTCCCACAGTGTCCCTGAACTCTTGAGCACACAAAGAAAAGCTGGCGGTTTGGTTGGCACAACATCCAAGAGCCTGGACGAAGCGGAGTATAAAACACATGGTGATGAAAACTCCCGTACCATCATTTACGTCCACGTACTCCATCATCCTAGGATTCAAAATTAGGTTTGAAATGTAGAATTATCTGTACAGCTTATCACTTTTAAGACCAACAAAAAAGTTATTTTTCATGCTAAAATCAAAGACAGTGACCTTGACCTCTGACAAAATGACCTTGACCTGTGACTTGTCACTGACAATTCCTTGTTTCATTTCTTAACAGTTTGATTTTTACATTTGTATAATATATTTAGATAAAGGTCGTCACAAAAAAAAATGGAAAATTTGGTGTTGACCTTCAAACATTTAATCTTTACCAATGACCTTGACCTCTGTTCATTGCAGCCAATGAGGGTTCAAGTGGGATCAAAAATTCCTATTTTGGTTGGTGTTTTTCAATCTGATTTTCTGCAAATTTGTTCCCAAAAAAAAAGGCCCATCACTCTCATGTTTTTTTAAGTACCATTCAAAATATTTCATTGATGTTTTGAGACTGTGATTTTATAGGTGAAATTCTATGAATGATAAATTCTGTGTACATATCCTTAATTTGGATACAAAATACCTGATGTCATCATTTCAAAAGTACACTCTAATTCAGGTACATAGTGATTTTATATTATTCTGATTATTACCCAAACAAGATCGTGCAACCTCCACCAACAAAAGTCCCGGACAGATGCATAAACTTAAGACCAACGATGGGAATCTGAAAAGTATGTCACAGAAACTGATGATGTAGTAAATCAAATACACAGAAATTGATGATGAAATACACAGAAAATGATCATATTATACAATGTATATATGCAAAGTAACTAATAATATGTCACAAATGAATACTTTTTCCCAATCAGAATGCTATATCAACATTAGCCCTTCACAAAAGTAACATATTCACACAGCTATATAAGGATAGAGAAAAACACTTACCAATTTCCCAAACGCTGGTGCAAAGATAAATTGAGTGAGAGGAAAGGCTGCAAATATCCATCCGGACACCATATTGCTGATACCTTTATTACGAGCCTGAAACAGTACGTAGGTTGATACTAACTTGTTTCCCTAGCAGACCAGAGGGCTGCCATTTTAACAACCTTGGCAGCCCTGATTCTGTTGTGGTGGCAAACAGGTACAAGCCCTGATACAATTTATGTAGGAAGTCCAGTATCCTCTCCCCCCTGGAAAATGTTAAACTCCTTGATGCAGTTCCTGTATTTTTGTGAATTTTGGTTCTGGATTTACAGATTTCAAACCATACATTCTTCCATAACTAATAATAATAAAAGCATGTAAATGGCTGGAATATAATTGGCAGCCTGCTGGGCAACTGCACTTTGACATTTTGGGCGCCAATTATTTTTTGACAGCCCCGGGCTGCCAGTGTCATGCATAAGATTTACCTCCTGCATAAAAAGTATCCGGATACCTTTTGGTAGGGGGGTACTTTTTATGCATGACACCGGGCTACTGGTCGTGCAAAGTCAACCCATATATATATAATGTATACTCTCTGTTATAACTTCTAATCATCTTACACATCTAACTCATTCACCATTCACAGCCTTTGAATCAGAGGAACTATATAATAAATGATGTACTATAATTAGCATGTCTATCTTAGGTCATGGTCAATGAGATATTTAAGGTCAAGGTCAGTTATGATTAATTTTCAATTTATTATAATTCAGGGGCAAGGTCATACCTTACCTTCAAGGTCAAGGTCATAGCATTTCATTCCAATCTCATGGTTAGTTCTTTAATTGGGTAGCTTAACATCCAATTTCAGAACATCTAAGGTCATTTCATTATCAGAACAGCTAAAGGTCAAGGTCATAGTTATATGATTTCATAGTTCACATATCAATATTCCTATCTGCTTTGAAATACTGATATCTCACATTTCATTTTTTTTCCATAACTTTTAGCTATTTTACATTGATTAGCCCACATATTCCAGTGTGCAGGGTTAATTAAAGTGGACGAAAAACAGAGTGCACAGAAAATACCCACAAACCCCGAACAGTTAAATAAAAAGCGAGTGCCTTTAAGTAGCTACTACACCTGGCCTATTTTCGTTTATTCTGAAAAATCGGTTCAATCGTTTCTTAAAGTAATTATTTCAAGTATAAATCCTGACGGACCTGCAGTTTTTGATATACCAGATCTGTCTTTAAATCATAAATGAACAACTTGGTCCAACCAGTCAAACTGTATAAACGAAAATGACCCAGGTCCAATGGATCACCCTTCTCATGATCTTTATCTCAATTCAGTTACTGTGAAATCATGTTATATTGCGTGGCGGTTCAATTTTCATGCTTTTCGTTTTTTGACCTGAAGCAAACTCGTCATGAAATTCTATATGTTTAAAACTGCATACATACCACATATACTACTTATCTGTAGTATTAGATATCATCATTGACTTTTATCAAAGCCAAGCATGATATTATTGCTGTTTTATCCAAGCTCATATACAAAGCTTGAATTACAATATCAACATCCCAGGATATCAGCACTATACATGTCTTCCAATAAATTAAAATCTGAACAAAATTTTGTCTTCAACGAAAACTGACCCCAACAAAAATAAATGATTTCACAGTATAAATCATTCCAAAGACTTTAGCCATCATAGAAAACTGTAAGACTAGATCTTCTCACGTATCCTTAATTTCATGATTCACAAACATAAAACTTTCACAGTGTTATTATTTTTGCGATGGATAAATCTTCATACTTGTGTTTCTTTATGTCAAATCACTTAAACACAATGTATCTCTGTTGATTCAAAGGTTTAATTTGAATATTCTGTTGAAATTGTACTAAGTTGATAATTGTACAAAATATTACATGCGGGGTAAATTTTACGAACAAGCGACCTTCACATAATTAGCGAAAATTTCCCCATCACTTAAATTTCTACATTTACTGTACTTGTGTTCTGTTTCGTGTTATCTTAATATCAAAATATGACACAACTTACCTCTTTAGGGAAGAATGGAGCTATCAGGGAAAGACAAAGATAATTCGCAAATCCAACGATACAGAAACTTAGCACGATACACTTCTGTTTCCTCGTTAAAGTTCGAAGTGAAAATGTTGCTTCAGGTTCATTTTTGAGGATTTGTACATACTCTGGATCCTCACCGTTTGGTGTATTCGACACTTTATCATTGTCATCTTTCTTTCTGTCCATAATGTTTTCTTCCTGTAGAATTGGAGTAAGTCCCGGAATATCTTCTTGACTTGTATGTAACAAGCTCTCTGATTGGTGTTTGTTGCCTGTTCCTACAGAGATCGTCGTATGGGGATAGGTTCCTATCGTTGCATTTGACGGGTCGTTTGAGCGAAATTTACGAACATGTTTAGTATCTCTGTTGTCTTGAGTGTTGTCCAGGGACCCTGAAGTATCAACTGAACAAGCAGTTCTCTTTCCATTGTGTTTACGTGAAGAACCAGTCCGCTTAAGTTTCTTGGAATGTGACTTTCTATGTGAACCGGAATGTTTTGAGTTTTCTAATAAAGATTTTGGGCCTGAATTACTGTTTTGTAAATTCTGAATAATATTTTCATCACCTGATTTACAATCACACTTACACAATGTCTCTTTTAATGTATCACAATTAGATGGTGGTGCTGATTTTGGATGGTGAGAGTTCATGGGCTGATATTTTGGATGGTTCACTCTTAAACATTGTTTACAAACGTCGTCTTTGTAATTCCCTCCACAGAAGTCACATGACACACCTGCGGGATTGTCAAGGTCAATTATCATGCCAATCTTGATACCCATAATGTCCATTGTAGAATCCTCACCTCCATGCAACGCTGGGCTCACAGAGAGACTTACATTGCCGTTGTAATCTTGTGGCAAGATTTCAGATGGATGTACGTCGGCACTAAATGAGTGTACCAACAACTTGGATGGACTTTGTGACGGGGTTCTGTTCGGCGTACAGAGGGGCGACACAGGGAATACTTGGGCAGCTGGTTTGGTCTCCACAGAGCTGGCTGCCATGGTGACCAAGATGATGTCCTATAATCCTCCAGAACCATCTATCTGTATACATAGAATGAAATAAATTACATTATCTTAGGTTACACATTATTTATCGAAATTAATCATCAACAACAAAAAACCCACTGTAACATCTAACTATTGGCACAAAACAATATGTTCAAAGTATACACTAGTAAGTTTAAAGTCTCTAGGCCTCTTAGATATTGATGACAAAAATTCATTTAAAGATTTTGACTTTTTTGACCCCCTGTGACTTGAATTAATGTCAAGGTCATTCTTTTGAACAGACTTGGTTGCAACATCAACATTATGTTACAGGCCCAATCAGAGTATCCAGTGCCTTTTGTTTATCAAGAAAATGTTGTTTGAGTGAAAAGTCTTATTTTTTATTTATTAATCTTTTTTTAAGCTCTGATGTCACTATTTTTTAATTTCATTGAAAACAATTTACCAAATGTTTGAATTGTAAATTAAATTATACAGGAAAAGTGTGCACCGTGACAATTTTTCAAAGGGGGCATAATGTAGCACATATATGACATCACATGACTACCCAAAGGAATGATAACCGCGTTTAACATTTGCAGGCTATTCTCAACCTGCCAGGTATTTGGAAAACTAATTGTTTTGAGTTAACAGGTTTATCAATCAATCAACAAAATGTCACATTCATTTAGATGATTACATTTTTATAATTTAATTTTTGTGGTACAGCATTGACTACCATGCATATGATAATATAATCATATAATATATATATATGTGTTATTTTTTTATAATACCAATCAATATATATTTAATTGACAAAATGCAAGGTTAATTAATCTATTAATTTGTATAAAAACTAATTGATAATGATTTATTGCTTAACAACCATAAAACTTACCCAGTTACTTCAATAACGTCTCTTGTCCAGATGTCTATGATTTCCATGATACAAGAAATCATATTTTAAACAAACATACTGTTTTATCATTAGACATACCACTTGTCACATGACCTGTATACTTGTCACATGACCTGTATAAGCTAATATCAGTCCTATATCTCTTTATTATGTCATAATCAATCTGATAATACACATCATCTTCAATCTACATCTGTTTTTTCATTTTACATTGCATTACCTTATACCAGGTAAGTGGCTGGGTGACATAGTATAGAACTTGCTGTTACAAAAAAAGTGTTCTATTTCCCGACCAGACATGCAAATCAAATTTGTCCTACATAACTAAGTATTCTCTGCTGTAGTATGTATATCCTTAATTCTAGGTCCAAAACATCATAATTATTTTCTGTTGCTTGTAGTACATACTGTATGACATATTTTACCTAAGCACTCCCATCACTCAGCCCAATAGGCACCTCTCTCCACTTCCCTTGAAATAAATGCAGACTGGAAATTATGAAAACCGTCGGGTTTTTTTACCAGGCATTTGATTTCTTTTGGAGATTGATTGATGGCCTTGTACAATAATTTTGTAAAAGATGGATACATATTATAGTTATTATAAAGATGGATACATACATAAATATTATAAAGATGGATACATATAATTAATATAAAGATGGATACATATATAATTATTATAAAGATAAAAACATATATTATAATTATAAAGATGCTACTCTAGTGTATAACTTACAACAGGATTCGAACACAGGACTCCCAATACTATAGCAAGATGCTCTACCAAATCTGAGCTAACTGGCAAACTGCGAATGCCGTCTCTATCAAGACTATTACTCTCACTTCCCTTCTTTTTTCAGTCTTCAACCTAAAGAATCGATCACACATCCCAGGGATGGATATCCCCCTGTTCAGCATATAACACCAATGCTTGAAGCACGTTTAGTCACAGGCACCAAATGTAGGAGAGGAAAAATGCACGGCCAAACCAGCGGAGGGCCAAAATGACAGAGGTGCGAACCCGGAACCAACCAAACACAAACTAGATGCTCTACCAATACATCCCGAAACAACGTGGGTAAAGTACAATTTCCCGTCGACTAATCCCACCTCCTAGGGATTATGATGTCATGAAATTCACTTCAAATGATTTAGGTACCTGGTTGCTTGTAATTGATCCTGTTATATGAAAGCAATCAAATGGATGCTTACCTATGTATAGACATTTAGTCCTAAGGAAGTTTTAGAGTCTAATATTAGCATGATCCAAAGATGTCACACAACCACTGGGTAGAAAATCACATCTCATGATTGTTAGATGTAAGTTGATCTATAATACATGGCACATCTTCCTATTTTAGAAATGACAGGATCCTCAAATTCGTTCCAAATCTTGCCCATACCCTAAAAGTCCTAGTTATTTTTTGTAAACACCAAGTACTTTTTATCTGTGTTCATTCAAACGTGAAAACGTTTACAGCACTAAGTCTTGAATACATTAAATAGACTAGTGTTCTATTTATAGGTAAAAGCATGATAATTTTCCCAGTCCATAACAGTGTCCACACTGAAGATACCCGTGTACAAAACAAATCTGATCTTTTTTTAGCTATAGGCATGATTACATTTGAATTGATCTGCGGTAACCATATCTGGCTATTAGCAGTATCCCCTACAAGTAATTCGTAGATTTTCAATAAATTGTTTTCTTGATCAACCATTTGTATCATATATCATAACCTACCCGGTACATCAATCTATTTTGATATTATTTAAAGTTGACCTATTAAGAGCTATTTTTGTTCAATTAATCTAAACATAATGCAGTATATCAGACTCATATATAACCTGATATCTCTCGAGTACATTAGTACTTTCCTTTGTGGTTTAAAAATGTCCTAATTTGTTTGGTGTCTAGAGCAGCATTAATATTGATTTAACTAATAACAACTGACATTTCCCATGGACACATGGAAGAGGAAACTTCATTGTGGGGTTAAAATTACTAAATAACTATATTTGATGTGTCAGTATATCTATGTTTATATTACAACTGAAGCAGAAGCAGAACATTGTACAGTAAGATCTGGGTTTGACACAAACCCTACTGAGTGATCACTTCATGTAGATTACCATGATCTACAACCCTACTGAGTGATCACTTCATGTAGATTACCATGATCTACAACCTTACTGACTGATCACTTCATGTAGATTACCATGATCTACAACCCTAC
>SAYR01036617.1:1225775-1309031 GCA_004382745.1 Argopecten irradians irradians | reverse complement strand
AGGGCTTCTACCATAATATATATATATATATATATAAGGTTGTCTTTTTGGTAACCAAGCAATATAGAACTGGACATAGAACACACAGATAATAAATGATTAATAGAGATGGTTTGTATTTCTATCAAATATAGAATATATATATGCGTTTTTGTCTTTAAAAAAATAACATGCAAATCATTATGAGTACATGTACATGTAGAATTCACAAATTTTGTCAAGAAAAAACAAAAGCTGTCTGCTAGTCTTTTACTCTGTATTCATTTATTATCTTGATGGATATTGATACTTTTGTGTGGATAAACTAAAGAAACTGGCAATATACAATGTTGGTAAGTTACAAATTACTGCAGTAAACTATGAGAGTACCGCATTGCATTTTTTATTGTGTACACTGTACAGATATATATTTAGATATATTATCTAAACATCTTGATAAATATTTGTAGGCCAGCTTGCTACAATGACATACAGGTTATTATGTTGGTTTTTGGCGTTCCAAAAATTGAAATAATCTGAGTATGAATATAAATATTTAATATTATAAAGAGTAACATGTCAAACAAACGATTTTGCAACACATTACATTTTTTTCGATATTTTAGTCAAATGGAAGCCCGTGAAAATGGTTCCATCAGTGTAAAGTCGCATTTTTCCGTAGTTTATATTTTGGTTGCCATGGTAACATTTTTTACGCAAAAGATTAATGATTTGATACCAATTCTTACCAAGTTCTCTTTTGAAATTAATACGAAAGGTAAAAGATCACCAAGCCTGTTAAATATAGAACAAACTTTCTCTAGATGAAGCAAGACAGGTGAAACACTAATTTAAGCATTTTCAAAAATCATCGGTTTTTAATTTTGTTGGTAACCATGGTAATATTCATAATTAAATTGAAATTATGGCATTCAATAAAAATTTTCACCCTTCTGCAATAATATACTTAATTGTTAGGTTGATAAATTGACATCTAAATAACTTTCGTTGTCTTAAGAGTTATAAATGTAAGAAACTTTAACTTTTTTGTAAAAGTACAAAATTTCGGTTGCTATGGTAACGTTATTAATGTGAAAACACCATTTTTCGTACAAAATTTGAAAAGGTTGTGATCTGAAGTTTCTAAATATATATGGGTTGATTACCAAAAATGTTGCTGCAAAAGGGTGAAAAATCACTTTGAAAGAAAATGTCAGATTTTCGAGAACTCTGCTAAAAATTCTTGGGAGTTAAGGGGTTAAAGACAAGTTTGACTGTCCCTTGGGTGGTCTTTATAGACAGGTTTGACTGTCCCCTGGGTGGTCTTTATAGACAGGTTTGTCTGTCCCTTGGGATGCCATTATAGACAAGTTTAACTGTCCCTTGGGTGGTCTTTATAGACAGGTTTGACTGTCCCTTGAATGGTCTTTATAGACAGGTTTGACTGTCCCTTGGGTTGTCTTTATAGACAGGTTTGATTGTACATTGAGTAGCATTTATAGACAGTTTGACTGTACCTTAAGTGGCCTTTATAGACAGGTTTGATTGTACCTTGAGTGGCCTTTATAGACAGGTTTGATTGTACCTTGAGTGGCCTTTATAGACAGGTTTGATTGTCTTGAGTGGCCTTTATAGACAGGTTTGATTGTCTTGAGTGGCCTTTATAGACAGGTTTGATTGTACCTTGAGTGGCCTTTATAGACAGGTTTGATTGTACCTTCGGTGGTCTTTATAGACAGGTTTGACTGTCCCTTCGTACGTCTTTATAGACAGGTTTGACTGTACCTTCAGTGGTCTTTATAGACAGGTTTGACTGTCACTTAGGTTGCCTTTAGAGACAGGTTTGACTGTCCCTTGAGTGGTCTTTATAGACAGTTTGACTGTACCTTGAGTGGCCTTTATAGACAGGTTTGACTGTACCTTGAGTGGCCTTTATAGACAGGTTTGATTGTACCTTCGGTGGTTTTTATAGACAGGTTTGACTGTCCCTTCGGTGGTCTGTATAGACAGGTTTGACTGTCCCTTGGGTTGCCTTTATAGACAGGTTTGACTCTCTATTAGGTTGCCTTTATAGACAGGTTTGACTGTCCCTTGGGTGGTCTTTATAGACAGGTTTGACTGTCCCTTGGGTGGTCTTTATAGATAGGTTTGACTGTCCCTTGAGTGGTCTTTATGGACAGGTTTGACTGTCCATTGGGTGATCTTTATAGACAGGTTTGATTGTACCTGCTACACTACGGCATTATTTGTTCTGAAATAATTTTGATAACAGACAAATAGCTAAGACCACGTTTATAAACTAGTGATGTACTGGAAAGTTAAATATTAAATTACAATTGCTATTTATGGAAGCTATACAGTTAATGTTTGATAACAGACCATACATTACTGAGACATGTATTAAGTTTCAGGTGAACCAATTGTCACAATGGAACACACTGCACTGTAAAACAGATTGTCACAAGACTAGGGGGTCGCTGGAGAACCTACATGTCCTATAATACTTGTCAAACAAGAGGCCCATGGGTCATAAACAGTCACCTGATCATCACATATCTACAAATTTGTATCAAAATGTTCGTAAGTAGCTAACAAACAATTTCCATTTCCAAACTCTTCAAAGATCTTATATGTTTAGGCAGCAGATTCACCTGTCCTCATAAATGATCTTGACTGTTCTCAAGAGACATGTAAATACACAACATCTTTACAGTAAATATCTCATTAACAACTATCCTCATGATCATATGACCCTATTTAAAAGTTGTACATTTATATCCCACACCTGTATATATCTCACCTGAAAAAAAATTAATTGGAAGGTCTTTAATATTCATTTAAGGAATGTTAAAATGCTAGATCTGTACAAATAGACCATGTGCTCTTTGTAGCGGATCCTTGAGTAAACAAGTATTCTATTGTTTGTGATAACATTATCAGGAGGATATTGATGGGTCGTTTTATATCAGTGATAAAGCCTTTCATCACTGACTCTATCATCAGCTCATTATCCAAGTGTGCATGGTGTTATGTATGACTATGTTGACCTAGCAATTCACAGATCTGTATTACATAAATCTTTTATACTTCAATGCATAGGGAAGTCGCAAAATTTCTTAACAACTATTTAGGGTTTGCAGAAAAGATGGAACCAGTCAGAACATACGTACATATCGTTAGAACACACGTACATCATGTATAAAACATCAGAACACATGTACCAAACATCAAAACACACATACAAATCGTCAGAACACAAATACAAATCATTAGAACACAAGTACAAATTCTAAAGTGTTGATAATGTTCTAATTTGAAACATGAGACTAAAACATGAAGTTTCAAAGACAATTAATTTAAATAAGAGAAAAAGTCTGTGGAGGCAAGCTTTTTCTTTTAAGTAGGTTTAAGTTCAAAATGGAGGTCATAGTGACCTACTTTAAAATGATTATAGTATGACAGACGACTATAGCCAGGTATGAATTTCCATATAGACAAGTATTTGATATAAAATCAAACCTTGCCACTGATCCAGCAGGTCAGTTGACATTTAGCTGAAGTTAATATGTTTAATGTCTCACACCCAATGGAAACTGTAAGTGGTTGTGCTCCCATCATCTCTGATGCAGGGACCTATAATATAACTACATACTGAAGGACAAACTTCTCCTTTTCCTTCACAAAATAAATACTGCTATCATCCTCATATATAGTTTCAAAAATCTGGTTAGCACCATAGACAAGTGAGAATTTAACTGTCATTGTCATTTATAGATATCTTATTGATATACAAAGAAGGAAAAACAAGAATTCTACAGAAGTGGATGTGTCGCCTGCACAGCAGTTTAAAACAAGAGTTTTACACAGTTGAAAATCTTGTTAATAATTAGGTGAAGTTATCAAGTCCCGAAACTCATGCAAATATTGACAGATTTTGACAAGTATCAAACTAATCTGAGATATCATTAATATAAAACAAAGTTATCGAGCATTGATTTATGGATTTATCTGTTTTGACGATTTTAAAGTCCCCTAACTCTTGCAAATATTGACAGGTTTTGACCAGCATCAAAGCAATATACCAAATTTGGATGAGATAGGACAATTAAGTTATCACACGGAAACTATTTTCCCAGACGCCTGCCGATGCCGACAGAGTAATACCTGTATGTGTCACACATGCATTGCAGGCGACACAAAAATGGGACAGCATAATTTTATTTAAAGATGCTCCACCACCGACAGAGCAAAAATGGCATTCATCATTAGAACAATAATTGGTGTTTAATCTTGTATACATAAGTCTAATTAACACAAAAAATAATATAAGATAATTTATTTTGCCTTTGGTGCATGCGCAATCAGTACTTCATTCCATATAGGATATAGTGCCACAGATTTTTTTCGGGATGCAATTAATTGTTTTTCACATTTTCAACTTGAAGTAAAATAAGAAGCTCAAACTTTTCAATGGTGGTAATGGTGTAAACTAAGTAACTTTTGCAATTGAAGAAAAATATGAAATCATCTGCTTCTGTTTTTGATAGTGAAAAAATACCATTTGTCAGCGGTGGAGCATCTTTAATAACCAAATTATACAAATAAGCATTATTACACCCAATGTATTTTCCATAATACTCCTGCAAGACCATGACGTAGTTGTTACACTTAATCAGCAAGTAAAACTAGATTTCTTAGCAATAACAAAATAATATCAAATTTTACATACCCAGTGTGTATCAGGTTCTCCTCTCCTTAAGTTTAATGATGAGATATATATATGCACCACTGAGCCTCCTGTCTTCAGATCTTGACAACTTGCGTTTGAGGATGCTTACATTTCAACAGAGTGAGAGCGGGATATGTTTATGGGAACTGTACTGAAATAACAGTATTATATATTTTTTCCTAATCACAATCAAATAAATTCATGCATATGTGCTTAAAAGAATTCACCGCGCATTGTGGATTTAATATTTAATTAATCTACAACCAAAATAAAAATAAATTTTTTCGGCCATATGTTACACATAGGTGAGCCTAATTTGTACATACCACACACCAACATACCGGTACATACAGTAGATTATACAGAGTACATGGAACTTATATTGGATATAGACCCAAGTGCTGCAGGTCGAGCTACAAAAGCTGAGCATCGTAGAACCACCAGCGATGCACATGTCCCTGGAGAGTTTTAATTAAGTTTGGTCGTGGATGGGGTAATTCCAGATTTCATCAAATGTTCTAGATTTCCATTTTTATCCAGCATCCAAAAAGATTTTGACATAATAACTAACAAAGACATTGTTTATCAAAATAGAAATTGAGACTGCATGAGTGCCTACAGCTTACATTTGTCTACATAAAGACCTCCACTGCAGGGTCACAGAGGCTGAGTGGTTAGGGTGTCTGATATATAACACTAGCCCTTCACCTCTGGGTCATAGTGGTTGAGTGGTTAGGGTGTTATATATTCTAACACTAGTCTTCCACTTCTGGGTTACAGTGGCTGAGTGGTTAGGGTGTTTGATATTCTAACACTAGTCTTCCACCTCTGGGTCACAGTGGCTGAGCGGTTAAGGTGTCTGACATTCTACCACCAGCCCTCCACATCAGGGTCATAGTAGCTGAGTGGTTAGGGTGTCTGATATTCTAACACTAGTCTTCCACCTCTGGATCATAGTGGCTAAGTGGTTAAGGTGCCTGACATTCTACCACCAGCCCTCCACCTCTGTGTCATGGTGGCTGAGTGGTAAGGGTGTCTGATATATTACACTAGTCCTACACCTCTGGGTCACAGTGGCTAAGTGGTTAAGGTGCCTGACATTCTATCCCCAGCCCTCCACCTCTGTGTCATGGTGGCTGAGTGGTTAGGGTGTCTGATATATAACACTAGTCCTCCACCTCTGGGTCACAGTGGCTGATGAGTGGTTATAGGGTGTCTGACATTCTACCCCCAGCCATTCGCCTCCAGGTCATGGTGACTGAGTGGTTAGGGTGCCTGACATTCTACCACCAGACCTCCATTTCAGGGTCATATGGTAGAAGAGAGATTAGGGAGACATTCTACCACTACAGCTTACCATACATTATAGCTACTAATTGCCCTTCACCTCTGACAGAGTTACAGTGGCTGATTTTGGTTACTGGATGTCCGACATAAAAAAAATGTTTCTGAAACATCATACTTCCAAATATCAGAGTATTTTATGTGCAATATAATGTTCATTTAATATTGTTCCGAGATTAATTATAAACTGATTCAAACGACCGACAATTTTTTTTGAAATTTAGATTCTTGAAGCCATGACGCATCCAATCACAAGGATTTATAAGTGATAATCTATGTCCTTGATCTAACATACAATCGCACGTGTTCAGCATGTACAATAAAAAATGATAATCAGATAATACAAAATGTATAGGGAATATTAATGTAACAAATATAAAACCCGAGACAGTAGATTTACCCAGTACTGTGGGAACATACACCCTGTCACGACTTGTAATATCCATGTGACAAACGTTTTATTATTTACTCGTTCTACATTGTACGGATGCACCCGATCTTTTGACGTTCGTATATCGATCGATATCGTGCACGCTTACGTGATCATACTCAGTCGAGCGTGACATCTCAGGAATTTTTACAGTTACATTGAGTATGTATGAATGTACACCTATTACCCTAAATGATGACTGCAATATTTACCTGTACGTGCAGATATCGTGCGTCGTCGCACCTTGCGTGTGGTCCACAACCTGAAGTTTTATGACACTCTATATCCTGACCGTCAACTTTCATTTTCTATTCAACAAATATTGGTCACATGATCAACTCTGACCCCTGCCTCGGTATCAAGGTGAATACACACACAGACAGGAGTACACGTGGTCGGGTATATACGTGTAGGGGTGTATCGCATGGAACACGTGCACGTGTCGCTACTAATCAGCGCGCGCTTAGACATTAACAATTAATATATCTAATATACCCCATCAATCAATCATATTTATTGCAAAAAATACTGTTTCGATACTAATAAGGACGTATATGAGACTAAAAAATCATAATAACGACAAGACATTATAAAAAACAAATATAAGTATAGATCATCCCACATATACAGTTTATACATCATTATGGACCTATGTATACACGTGTTTTGAACTTTGATTTTTACCGATTTTTTTTAATCTAGACCTCTGAAACGTCAAAAAATGGCACTCTGGTAGGTCCATAACTATATAACTGTAACTAATTCTCAGATCCCTGTGGATTATTCAATATGCTTTATGACAAAAAATAACAGTCTGGATCGTCAAAGTCCTTGTGATAATTGATGTTTAACATTGCATTTCAAAAGATTGCACACGACAGTAATTTGATACATTTTAGAAACGAATGACAGAAATATATATATTATAATTTTCTTAGAAACATATACATAAGATATATAAATAAGATTTTTAAACGTCATTAATCAAATATGATGGACATACATGTATACTTACAAATCAGATAGTCAAGAGAGCCTATTCAGAAACACCCTATTGTAGAAAGTATTCACGCCCTTTCCGGGTATTAACTATAACACGATATCAGAAACAAAGGATTTATTATATAAGTACCTCCTTGTAGAAACATATATACATATATATATATTTTTTTTTGTACATGTACATATTTTTCTGACGATATCTAGACAGTGATGACGTATAAGCGTTCTATATCCGATATCGATATCAAAATGATGTAGAAATGTTCTATAACCTATCCCTGCTGAAATAAAACAAGCAACAGAACACGTATACATCACAGGGATCTGAGAAATAGTTACAGTTTATATAGTCATGGACCCACCAGACACAGGGATCTGAGAAATAGTTACAGGTGATATAATCATGGACCCACCAGACACAGGGATCTGAGAAATATTTACAGATTATATAATCATGGACCCACAAGAGTGCCCTAAGACCACCTTTAAACGTATCAGAGATTTAGAAAGTACACCAAGGATCTCACTTATAAATCCTTGTATATACTATCTAATTAAAACTTCTGAATTTATCAAGCAACCTTTTAGTGATGATTTTAATGTTCTAGAGACTGATAGCTAGCCTAGCCATTGTCCGTCCTTAGGCCCTAGTTATCATACGTCCGAACAAAACCGAAACAGGGATCTGAGAATTAGTTACAGTTTATATAGTCATGGACCCACCAGACACAGGGATCTGAGAATTAGTTACAGTTTATATAGTCATGGACCCACCAGACAAAGGGATCTGAGAATTAGTTACAGTTTATATAGTCATGGACCCACCAGACACAGGGATCTGAGAATTAGTTATAGTTTATATAGTCATGGACCCACCAGACACAGGGATCTGAGAATTAGTTACAGTTTATATAGTCATGGACCCACCAGACACAGGGATCTGAAAATTAGTTACATGTTATATAATTATGGACCCACCATACACAGGGATCTGAGAATTAGTTACAGTTTATATAATTATAGACCCGGCAGACACATGAATCTGAGAGTTAGTTACAGTTTATATAATTAAGGAACCACCAGACACAGGGATCTGAAAATTAGTTACGGTTTATATAATGATATTATGGACCCACCGGACACAGGTATATTAAAATTAGTTAAAGTTAATATAGTTTTGGACCCACCAGACACAGGGATCTGAGAATTAGTTAGAGTTTGAATAATTATGGACCCACCAGACACAGGGATCTGAGAATTAGTTACAGTTCATATAATTATAGACCCACCGGACACTGGGATATGAGAATTAGTTACATTTAATATAGTTTTGGACCCACCGGACACAGGGATATGAGAATTAGTTACAGTTTAAATAATTATGAACCCACCAGAGTACCCATAGATCATTAAAGAATTTGTGCAGTCAAAATTGATAATTTCAGTTTGTGTAGAAACCTCTCCGTGTCACTCGCGTGTCACTCGCGACCGGAATAACCTGTAAGCCGTCGATATGGAGGTCAAATTTTATGACCGCACAATTATGCATATTTTCTCGCCCTAAACTGGAAGTAGCGTTATAATAGTCAGTGGTTTAAAGGTACACTATATAACTGATGTGCTATCACTTATATCGCCGGTCACAGAAAAACCGATCAACGATTTTTTGTTATGATTACTTATGAGTGAAGTTAACCGTACAATAACTTAAGCTCGAATGTAAATAACTTAAAGTGTGAAATTCGATGTTTCAAATACTCTAATTTATGAAAGAAAATCCACACAGAAATAAAAGTTTCGAATTTTTTGTCGAGGAGTTCAGCAACGAATAAGCTTTAATTATATAATATTTTCCTGTGGTTTGTATCTTTGATACATTGTGAATTGCAAAGTTTGTGACTGTAAAATGAAATTTTACGAAACAATTAAAGAAATCCTTGATTAAAGCATCAAGGATATGATGCTTGACGTACGTACACACCGATGATTAATCATTACGAACATTGTGTTGTGTGTTGCTAACCGAATTAATTGAGATACAATTATTACAATACCGTAATATGTTTCAACATGTGATAGAAAAAATTAAAATATTGAGATATTAAGCAGAACAAACAAACTTTTTTTTCAGACCGTGCGGTCACTTTCAAATTTTAATCGATATACAAGTAGATACACCGATATAGATATATAATTAGCCACGCCTTTGGTTTGATGGTTATGTAATACCTGGACCAGGATGTGGTTAAAACGTACATAACGCCATTCATCGAACTCACCTGTAATTGCCTGGCCGCGGGCAATTTGCTATTCGGTATAAAGACAATTCATACAGTATATTAGTGACGTCACAAAGCCAGTTAAGCTCCGCCCACTGGTGTATTACTGTTCAGTGTAAATTTTTAATGAATGATTTCTTCCTTATTTCTCGGACCGATCCTTAAATGTCATACACCAAAATGGAGATGGGATTATTCCCTTTCCAATGATGTCTTCCAATTGTCGCTGACATTTTTGTGTTGGTAGTAATCAACTTACCTGTATTTTTCTCACTATATGTCTCTACTAAACTCAAGCCTATTTAGACCACCAGTGGGCGTGGCCTAATCTTTGCTATTGTCTTGCTGTCAATCGCTTTTAATTTTTAATCGATATACATATGTACGAGTAGATACTCCGATATAGATATATACTTAGCCATGCCTTTGGTTTGTTGGTTATGTAATACCTGGACCACGATTCAATTTCAATTTGTTTATTTCCGTAAGCCTTGCGGCTTATAAGACACAAAGTACATAATCAGGCGCGGATCCAAGGGGGGGCGGACCCGGCGCCACGCCCCCCCCCCCCCCTAAAATAGGAGAGAGTAGAAAAAAGAAAAAGGAAAAAGAAGGGAAAAAGAAAGAGGGGAAGGAAGGAAAAGAAGGAAGAAAGGAAAAAAAAGAGGGAGAAAGGGAAAAAATTAAGGAATTAGATAAAGAGTGAGAATTAGACAGAAAGCTCCATTTCCTACCTTTACCGTTTGATGTTATTTTAAAATCTAAATGTATTCAACTTTGTAGTACATACATGTATGAACATACTTGTATCCAGGCACAATGGAATAATTATATTTTTTTCGTGTAAGTTAAGGTTTTATCTCCATCGCTTAAAAGGTACAATGTAAATCCCTTCAAGTATTTACTTTTTCCAAAAAAATGCCCGATAAAATCCCAATATATTAGATAATTTATTGTCATTAATATTCAATATTGACAGGTTATATCTCGATATCCTTAGCAATAAAAGAAAATGGGGAGGGGGTGGGTGGAAGGAATTGTAGCTGGCCATGAGTCTTCGCTGGTTGACTATATGTCATGCCCTTCGTTTTCCAGGTTGTAAATGATATATTACACATTTTTGAATCAGCATTAAAGTCCTGTATTAAATCCGACTATCAATTCACAAATGTGTGCGTACTTTCAAAACGCCAGTTACAAGATCACTACTGACGCCGAATGCTTCTAGAAGCCTTTTATTTGTCTTAAAGTGAATAGTCGGGCAAAGGAAACCAGTCTAAATGCCGTTCTTTGGCCCTCCAAAAGTCATTGTATCCCATAAATGATGGTTCAAGTTCCGCCTACGTGTGTCCAGTTTTGACCATTGAAATTTTGGGGAAGCCCCGTGTAAAATTTAGCACAGTTCTAAATATAAATTCGCCAAACTCTTTGGAAAACGAGGCTGCGTGGAAATGTCAACAAATAGGACATGTGTTTCTCAGTCGATGTCCGTTTCCCCGTTTCGTGTTAAACCACTAATGCGGTATGCAAATTGTTGTTTGAGAATGATACATTTGATGCAAATGAAGTATTCCTTACATAATACAATGCCTTGTAAATCATTTTTCGATAAAAGCATCTTGTACATGGAAATCGACACAATATTCGGCCCGATGCAGAGATGGGGCCCCGGCAAGGGGCAATTATTGCAGCATAGCATTCGTCGTATTTTACATGCAAACCGAATCATGAAGGTATAAATACAAAATATCGTAACATAATTTACCCATATTAAAACCACACGAAAACGTTCCATAGAACGTCCATGCATGTAAGCTGTTAAAGATGTGAAAATAATTAAGCTCATACATAAGATATTTAGCAAGTACAAAATATATGTGTTCATTATTCGTGTAGTTTTTGCAAAGAGATTTAATTAATTATCTAGTCTCTGGGTTGTTTTTTTTTTGTAAACAATATTTTGAGTTCTGGAGAGAGGATTGAACATTGATGTCGCAGCTGGAAGGAAAGAAACTTTAATGATGATAGTGTATCGACAATGTATATATGTAAACGTACATTCCAATGTAGCTGCTATAGAAATTACAACTAGGAAATTTTCTCAAACATTTGATAAATTTAATCTTTACATTCATGTAGGCCTATGCTTGTGAGAATTAAACACATTCATATATATTTCCAGAAAACATATAGGCCTACATGTATGTTACTTTCCTTTTCTTGTTGTTTCCTGATTCTTTTTTGTCTGCTCTGGAGAAAAAGATGATTGAGTTGAAGAAAAGTAAATTAATTAAGAGAAATGTGTACCACAGTATACTTTGTCCTGGTAGCCATGAGGGGTTCGTTATTACTGTTTTAACTAGTTCCAGTAACTTAATAATTAAATTGAAAATTTCAAAATTAAGATGAAATTGTTAACAGTTCCCATTTTTGAATGAAGTGGTTCCCCTCCTTTGAGATTACACAGTGTGTATACCCTTTTTTGGTTTTTAGGGAATAAATACCCTGAATAGGAAACTGAAAATAACATGACAATCAATCAGGTATGTGTGTGTGGGGGGGGGGGGGGGGGGGGTGGGGGGGGGGGGGGGGCTAAAAGACAGAAGAATCAATTGAGGTGGGAAGTTGTAACTTGAGTGGGGGGGTTGTAAATAGAATAGCTACAGATAACTGGAAGTGGAAGGGTGCTTTATCATTTTGATCTTGGTTCATTTGCATATTTGGGGGTTTACATGGCTTTTTTTTTTTTTGTTATTTAGTCTTCATTGCATTTTGACGGCAACTTTGAATCCATATGGTTAGCTGTTATACTTTCTTTTTCTCATGTGTAGCTATTTCTTCTGTATTTCAACCCTTCGCCCAAGGTCAACAAATTCCCAATAGTACCCTTTTGTGTTTAGAACTCAAATCAAAGACAGATGTACATTTAGTACTATACATCTACCATTTTAGTCTATGTTTTTGTAATCACTGTTACTACAGTATTTACTACATAAATGGTCTATGTTACAAGTACACATAGACAATAATGTGAAATTTGTTCAGACAAAAAAGATTTTAACATTTCAGATAACTTGCATAGTATTTATGGTTTTTATTTATATGTTGCATGTCTACTCTCTTGTAAAGTAGAATTTAGGAAATCCTAAGACAATGGTATCTATATTGCTATAAGTGTAAAAAAATCCTTATATTTAAAAGTAATTGAAAAGCTAATCTCACAAGCACGCTGGACAAACAAATGGCAGGCATATGGATCGCTAGATTATATCACTTTGGATCTAGAGGACTAATATATATATAAACAATATATTCTACAAAGTTAAACATGAAAAAGTATTGCATCATTAATTTTATTTAATGACTACAGTTTGTGAAAGGACATTTAATAAAATTAATACTGTTTAAATGTTCTGTTCATGATCTTCTTAGGTCCATATTGGAAAAAAGGTTTACTTTCAAGAGCACTCAAAATCAACATTCTTCAGTCTTCATATGATGCTAATTGTATGTATGTATACATACACTTGTATACAGCGTCCAAGGAGAACTTTACTTATTCATGTCACTATGCATGCATGGTGCCTGAAAAAAGACCAACAATTTTTTTATATCTGGTTGAATGTGACAAAAATTGAAATGATCAATTTCAAATATGTATTAAATTGAATAAATGTAGGGTTCATTCTACAGGTTTTTTTTATTTTAGAGAAAAACATTTTAAAAGTTGTGAATGTGTGCACTGAGCATTTGAATAGAATCAATATTGTTTCAAAAAAGATACAAAATTCATTATTCTATATTCCTAACATAAATTCAGGAATTAATTATAAATGATACATGGCTGCCAGTAACATTTCAACTCTGTAAAGGTTTGTCATATACACATGTACAAACACTATTTATTATTATGACCAGAAAATAATACTGTAATGTGTCTCCAAAATATATCTAAAGAACAAGCTTTAAAACCTACATGTACATAGGTATAATGTGTATATCAGAACATATACAATACAATTTTACCAATTAACCTACAAATGTAAATCCTATAATGTATGTGTAAATACACTACCAGTAACATGTACAGAACAAACAATTTACAAATTAAAATCTTATAAATATATACATCAGAAATGTAATGAATTGACCGTAGCCATAATATTATAGATTAATTGAAACAAATCTAGCTTGATAAGCACAAGCGTGTTACATCCTAACTGTACATGCATTACAACGGTACTTTTATAAATATATACAGGGCATTCATTACCCCTAAAGAGGCCCCACTAAAAGAACCGCTATTTACCCCAGGGGTTACGTTTTACGCGATTGGGGAACAGGTTATGATACATGTGAGCCATAAGTGACCACTCATTTTTGAAAAAAATTACTGGCTAGCGACCTATTTACCAAAATGATGCAAATATACGAAGACTCATTCACTATCAGCTGAGCAGGGAGTACCGGGCTAGTAGGCCTAGGTACGTACAGTAGCTCGGTTCCGCGAGACCCGCGTGCTCAGTTTGAACTGTTCTCTTCAACTTATAAACAAGGTTATTAACACTGTCCATGCGTGTAAAGTGTTTACCGAGTCCAGTTGTTGGGCATTGTCGCTGCTCCATTGCCTTCCTTCGCGATTTTAGGTGAGTCAGTTGGTGTTTTGGCGGAAACATTTTGGTTCAAAACTACGGTAGCCCATGTATTTGTTAACTACGGAGAGGTGGTGGGTGTTGCGCATGCGTTAAAGGTTGAACTGCACTCATAGCCGGTCGGGAGAGACTTTTAGGATTCCCATAGATAATTATTATTTTCTTCGCATGTACAGCGATTTTGACGGCAAATTTTATTTTTTCTAATTCATAAGAAATTATACCGGCATATATTAATACCATTTTTACCGATTTTTACAGTCACTTGCCGCGACTATTCGCTTTAAGAATATGTGTGTAAAAAGAAAAAGTGGAATGCGACAGAAAAGAGAGCTTCTAGGGTCCTGGGTGCACCCAATGGCCCAGATGCCATTCCTTTTTTTGTTTGCAATAAAAACATAATCTTAACGATGTTTAAAAAATCAATGCACAGACAAAAGGCTCCCTATTAGAAAGCAGGATGATAGCAATGGTTCCTGGCAACCGGTATGGCCATAGGACAAGACCACTAGCCTTCTTTTCTTTCGTTGCCAATACACGAATTATGAAGATTGTTGTAAGTTAGGGAAAATGAATTATCTAATCTGACAGATAATGCTATAAAGTAAAAGCTTATATCGTTAAAAAACGTTTCAACACACACTTTCATTTAGTCCTATAAAAACCTTCAATAGGCGATCCCTTAGCTGCAAATTTGTAGCTCAAAAAACTTTTAACGAAATGGTGTCTTCTTTAGAGCTACAATTGTTCCCTAATTACTTCAAAAACCTTCACAAAAAAGTATGAAAAACTGTGCCCGGAGTGATTTTCGGAGGCAGTGCTCCACTTACGATACACTTAGGGACCCAATTCGTACCCGGCCTAAAGACATAGTAAGGCGCGGGTACGGATAATTCGTTTCTAGCCGCCCCCAGACCCCCATCTTTTTCTTTGCTTCGTGCCTCCTATGAATAGATATTCAGATTTTAGGCAGTGCAATTTCTGTAACTTTATATTCAAAATGTGACATTAGACGTCAAAAATAATAAACGAACATTTTTACATGGCTTCATTTTTTTTTTGGAAAAGTGTTACATTTATTCGAGGGCTTCTGGAGCGCCTAGGCGGCCCCCACCCAGACCCCCGCCCTTCTTCGCTTTATGTCATATAAATATTAGATTTGATATTGCAATTCTGTAAGTAAAAAAAATAAATTCAAAACTTCAAATAAAAAAATATGACACTGAACACGAAAACCATAAATAAACATCCTTAAATGACTTCAATTATTTTTTTGGGAAAATGTGTGTTCATATGAAATCCTCAGACTTGCAGGATTTTGCACCATTTATTCGAGAGCTTCTAGGGTCCTAGCCGGTCCCCCAGACCCCTCGCCTGATTTGGCTTTGTCCCACGCCCCCCCCCTCTAACCTCAAAACCTAAAATTCCGCCCCTGCATAATGAACAATTTAAACATGTACAGGAGAGTGATTGTATGACAATAAAACACAAACATTAGTACACAATTATCATACATCAGATACTATACAGTTACGGTGTATTAAGAGACTGAGAACGTTTCTGGAATGCAAGTTTTAAGAAATTTTCCGAGATTATTTAAAACTTAACATTATTTACACTGAGTAATTGAACAAGTTTGAACACACTTGGATGATAAAAATAATAAGGTTTCAGATATCTAACTCGTAGTTGGGTATAAAGAGGACATTTAAGGATGAAGTGAAACTCATCTTCTATATCACTGGTATTACAAACTGTACAGATTCTATTAGGTCGTGCTACATTTTGAAACCTACCACTTTCAATATTTAACTTATGACTACTTAATCGTATACTTGTAATACTGTTTTTATACTTTTGATCAATGGGTTTCTTTGAATAATATTGTAAACCAAATTGTCTATTAGATGTTAATATAAATTCCTTTTGAGGAATTCTGTTATCCCTGTTTTAAAATTCTTGAGTACATACATCATAAATTTTTGTTCAATTAGTTTATATACAATATTACTTTCATACGTACTTATCCCACAAATACCCCAATCCTAGCTTATTCAGTTCGGCTTGTACATTCATGATCCAATCATCATTATCTAATATTCTTTGCTCATAACATGCTTTTAATATACAATTATCGGTTTCTTTAAGTTTTACACAGTATTTCAATATTTTTATTTTCCGGATAATATGCATAGGCAATCTACCTAGCTCATGGTATACAAGATCGTTACAAGTGTTTTTACCGACGCCTAGAATTCTTTTACAAAAAGTAACATGTACTTTTTCAACCTCAAGTGCTCTATGAAAACCCCATAAACTTCGCCAATGGCATAACCTAATACACTATTTACGTAAGTGTCAAATACTGAACACAATGTTTCGGTGTTAAAACAATGACTTTTTAATTTATTTGATAATGCAAAATATGCTTTTCTGCCCTTTTCAGCTACATGTTGTTGAGTTTTGTTAAATTTACCATTATAATTAAAAAACATACCTAGATAGTTAAAATCATCTACCACTTCTACTTCTTTATGGTTGTAAAACCATTTTTCTTCTTGTCTTACAATACCACCATTTCTAAAAACTACAATTTTAGTTTTTTCTACATTAAGTGTAAGCTTCCATTCATTATTATACAAAAACATTGCATCCAACATAGTTTGTAAAGCATGCGGACTTTCTGCAATAAGCACTGTATCGTCCGCGTACATAAGTAAAAACAGGGATATCATACCAATTTCAACCGGTTGACAACTTTCTTTTATAAAATTCATTTCACAATCATTCACAAAAAGACTGTATAAAATTGGTGAGAGAACTTCGCCTTGGAAGAGACCGATTTTGTTATCAAAATATTCTGATATATGACCATTGTATTTCACACATGATTTTTCATTTTCATAGGGAGACTTAATAATTTTTAAAAATGATGTTGTTTACCTGTTGTACACAACGCCATTCATCGAACTCATCCGTAATTACCTGGTCGCGGGCAATTTGCTATTCGGTGGACTATATCGGGTATTTGCTATTGTCTTACTGGTTTATTCTTAAAAGTTATTCTAGTTAAGTACTGCAATTACGGAATCGTGGCATGCATATAGCAATATATTCTTGCGTAATTTCTAAGGTATTAGTAAGAATTCTAAGCATGTATTTTCACCGTTTCGAATCTACATGTATAGTCATACACGAAGTGTTACACAGCATTACCACACCAAATATACTTATTTAAATATCACTAAGCATATTTTTAAAAAGGTACATGATATTATATCTATTTATAATGCCTGTATAAAAGTAATTTCATTTTTCATTTTAACACTTTATGTGGTTACTTTTTGGATTATATGATAAATGTTCATATATCATACTATATGATATACAAAAGGATCGACAATGTCATATACTCTTTTAAGGATTAAGTATAATTTTGAAATAATGAATTTAAATCTGCACTTATACAGTAATTTAGAAACATATATCAGAAATATCATTGATGAATTTCTGCTATTTAGTAAACGTTATAGATAAAGTTTCAAAGGCAACAATATAGATATACATATAATTTTCGGTATAAGTTCGGTAACTGTTACTCCAATATAACATAACTGATAACCGTCCACATTTTATTTTTACTCAAAAACTGTGCCGTGTTTGCATCGTTATGGCAGAAGTTTCAAATAAAAACACGCATTCTATATATATTCATGCTTATTTTTGTGATTTTACTTGTAAAAAGATAGTGTTACATTATACTGTTTTTATTACACAGAAGTTTAAATAATATGTTATCTAAATCTCAGTCCAGACTGATCCGAACATCATTTTGATATCGCTATCAAATTGGACTGGTTCTTTATATCTAATTTGAAGTAAGATATATATATATGCTTGTTTGAATGTTTGAAATGGTGTAAATGGAATGTTTTGAAACTGAAAATATCTACATCAAAAAGCTAGAAAAAACATTTACTCAAATATAAGTATACGTCAGCTGTATACATGTATAGTACCACAGGCGTCTGCATCTGGTTTTGAAAAAACAAAATATCCTACCCTTAATATGTTCATATAGTAGGGGTAGGTTATTATATTTTTATCAAAACAGAAGCAGACGTCTGTGATTCATCCAAAGCAATATCCTCAAAAAAATTGGCTGAACAAATCCTTTAAAGAAAGAAACAATAAGTTTTACTTGTATATACATGTGTATCTTGATAATGTAAAAAATATAAGCTAAATGAACCTATTAAGCAGTTCTGGGTAATTTCGCTTTTTTCTTTTTAGCTAAGTATTTCATGCAACTGCGAAAGTTTTAAAAGATCGGAGTTTCTATAGATTTAACAGGGATGCAATAATAACATATCAAACTTATATAAACAGGGACCCACCAGAGTGCCTACAGACCATTTTTAGATGTTTTTGGGGTCTAGATAATAAAAAAAATCGGACTCACCCTGGTGGGTCCTAATTAATATAAACTATAACATGTCTATAATTTATTTCTCGCTTGATAACGGACGTGTGATGTTCAATCAATGTCACAGGGACCTGGCAAGAATTTCTAACCAACAGTATTTATATACTTTATATATATTGCATTACATTAAACCACCCGCTACAGTGTGTAATATTCCAAAACATAAAAGTCATCGAGTTGCTGTGAACTTTTCTGATGCAGACGCAGTTCATATCATTAACAGAAGGATGTAAACACGTATACAAGAAAGAAACCCTTGGTTTGAATTTATTTATTATTCAGTGATATGCATACTCATTAAATGTCCTGCTGGAATTTGTTTTCCTTATTATCTCAACTGATTATGTAATAAAACAAATATTTCATGGGCTACTTTGCTCTAGATAGTTCATAATATTTACCCTCGGTGGTGGTAATCGTGGGCCTCGTACAATATAACAGTTGTCGATTACCACCACCTCGGGTTACATTGTAAACATTATGAACTAGAGCACAGTAGCCCATGAAATATTTGTATAATATATATACTGTATACAATATAGAACAAGCGCTAATTCAAAACAAGTATAAACAACAAATAAGGATTTTTTAGATCAAAGTAATAAGGTTGTGTCAGAGATCTTTTCATTGATTGATTCTTTTCATTACCAACTTCAATTCTAGCAGAAATATACAGAGATTGGCGTCTCCGCCATTTTTAAGATCAGCAGACGCACCCCTGCTGAAGAAACATAATATATATGAATACGTATGAGGTATAATATATGTTTCTGTAAAGCAGTATGTGTTTAAAGATATATATATATATATAAAAATACGTCTCCTTAACATAAAAGGGTATCTTTAATATGTAAAGTTTAATAATTTTCAGATACTGTGGATACAAGTATTGGAAGAAAAAAAACCCAATGTTTTTGGCTGATATATTAAAGCTATAAGGTAAGTTTAGGGTTACCCTACCGACCCTTATTTTTTACCCCCGACCCTAATTTTTTCCGCTTTTCTACGAAAAAAAATAAAAAGTCAGGATTTCGACCTCAGACTCCGGTTCCGGCCATCATTTTAGAGTGAAAGACACTAAAAAAAAAAAGAATTCCGCCCGACCAACCGACCCTATTTTTTTGTAAATGTAACCCTAAACAGACATATTCTTTTTGGCCTAAATAAAAGAAAATGCACTTCTGATTTTGGATGTGTTGTTATCTGAAAGGAAAACATGTAATTTCAAAATATAAAAAATGTTCAGTATTTTCATGCTAACAAAATCATACGTAAACATCTTTACTGAAAAAAATCGTGCCATACCATTATATAACGTTAAACTCATGTGAGTACCATACCACTATATACTCGTGTTAGTTAAGATAAAACACATATACGCTCTAGGTAAGCCAAGGGTAGGTGTCTGTCGTAGCCTTATCATTCACTAGTTTTTGGGTTGTCTCCCTTCCAACTTAGTCGGCCAACGTTTGAACGGATTATCTCCCTTAGATCATAATGTGAGTTTTTACTCGACGAGTTAGATAATTTGGCAACAAAACCGTCCCTTACAGGACGGAGAAATAAATATCAGAATTGTACTTGTTTAATTCTGTAATTAGGAACAAATTGCCTCATATTTGTCAATAGCTAATATGACGAACCACACTTAAAATATCACAAGAAAAAAATGATATTCAAAGTATAGTATAATACATTGTAATCGAATCTCTGAAATCAGTTCCTTACAAACCTTTGAGACTGTGGTGTTAACATTTACTAGGAAAATACAATCTGATTGAACTCGAGTACCATATGTATGGTGATGGTCAAACGAGGGACGTAGACGGAGGCATTACACCTTCCATTCTTGATACTGCAGGGGTTATTATCATTGTCGTTATATCCCACCCCCTGGACTATCTCATAGTAAAGCTGACGGCAGTTCAGGAGAAAAAAAAAATAGCCAAATCACAGGACCGAGGCCTGTAGATGTTTCATTTGATGCACATGAACGGGATAACTGTACAGTGTGATATCGAGGATGTACCGACCCTCTCCCTCCATCGAGTCTGCTCCAATTCGAGATTATGAATTATACTTAAAAAAAAATGTTTAAAGTAAGAAAAAAAGGTGGACGCTTGTTTTAGATGACCGTAAGTGAGGTTTGTATACGTGTATGCTATTGAACTCAGTATTGATAACAACTATCTTTAGGGATGACAATAAAAAGAAGGTGGCCCAAAAACTGCTCCTTGCCCCACACCTAAACCTGACTGTATCGATGTTGTTCCTCTTGCGTTTGAGGTTGTCTGAGTCTCTGCTGATATCGCTCACTTCTTCTCGATATCAATAAAACCTTTTGAATCATAGAAAGCAGGTTTACATGTGTTTAATTCTATCATAGTGTCCACATAAATTGGACGTGATTTTTTGCATGATTAGTTGCCATTTAAGTTGGATCCTGAAATTGCTGATTTTTTTAATGTAAAATGCAATAAATTGGTGCAAGTGAATTCCTAAAATGTGTCAGTATTTTATTTCCATTTCATTTTTTCTGGATCTTTAAATATCGAGGTCCGAACCATCAAGACAACTTCTAAGGACCTAAATCCATTGGCCTCTAAATCACTTACTCACTAAATGTGTGTTTTCTCCAATAAATCTGTTCTGGATTAACCATCTCGTCAATGCATGTAGTGACGAAAAGTCTGAAGTATATCTGAAACATCTCAAGACACTTTGCACTATTTCGGACTTTGAATCATGATCTTGGTCACGACTGATGGCATCCTCGATACTCCAGGGGTTACTATCACTATCATGATATCCAGCCTTGGACTGTCTCATAGTAAAACTGGAGACAGCTACGGAGGAAAAAAACCTGACCAATCACAGACCAGGCCAGCAGAGACTTTATTTGATAGATTACAGATAGAGCGACCCACTAACTCCGCCGTAGCCCGTGGTCCCAAGCCCGTGCTGAGAAAGTAGGAGGGACATACCTAGTAGTCTCGAGTCGAGGATAAAACCTAAATCTTGACTATAAACACCAAACAATCAATCAAAGTGAACCACTTCATATCCCCGCAGACAACCTTTTAATTGACCAAATTCAGCTTAAATCACGTGTCTTATTATATTTTGTCTTCAGTTTTACTATGCGATACATGTATAGTCCAGGGGTGGGTATAACGACTGAGATAGTAACCCCTGCAATATCAAGGGGTGGCTAAAACGACTGAGATAGTAACCCCTGCAATATCAAGGATGGACTAATGGATTAACTTAAGCCCTCGTCTACTGTTAACCAAAAATCCGTGTTCTTCAAGAAGACGCGATTAAAATCATAGTTTAGAATGAATCTCCTGATAACAAGATATCCATTCACAGCACCGTTATTAATCTTTCTTATTCAGTAATGAAGGCCTATAGTCCACAGTATATGTATAGTTCGTCTTTTGGTCACAGAAACGTTTTATTATTTCATATGAAAGTTGAATGAAACGGCACGATTAAACATCGACGTCCTTAATTTAACTACCTAGCGACATCAGTTCCATTATTGAAATCGATTTAAAAACATGTCAAATACATAGCACAGTCACGTAAAACACGGGTATAGTACCAAGGATTTTAATTATTTATCAATATGAAACAGTCCCATCCAATATAATAGATGAATATCAAATGAAAAGCAGAATGAGACTAATCAATTACATGTTTTGTTTGCGCCTGTTCAGTTTTAACCTGTAATTAGATACGCTGGTTTCTTTTTTCACAGATAGGTCTGGGGTCACAGAAGTAGTGTTACAATTTATACCCTGATCAATACCATCATTTTTAACTTTTATATGGAAGAAAAATCAATAAAAGAATTGTAAACTGCTATTGTAGATGAATCTGCGTATCCACAACGGGGGCCAGCGCGGCGCCTTTGATGTCCGCGCTTGACGAGCCTGTTTTTAATTGGACTGTAATTCAAGGCTACCCTGCTCAATGAGATACGCTATGTGCCCGGTACTGTTGACCTGCTATGTAATGAATACTGCTGTTTGCGATCAATTCCTCACAAAGACCCTAGCATCACCAATATGTACGAGAGAGAAATCTATTTTTCTGCCTATAAATAAGGCAGGTTCATTGTCCTGGCGGTCAGTCCTGGCTAACTCTCCCTTGTGCGTCACGAGCTACACTAGTAATAAGGCCACTGGTTTGACCCAGAATAACCCGGTGCCATGTTGATTTTCCCCTTGCATTTTATTACGATAATACAGTGAATGTCTATTGGCTAGAGCTCTACATGCTTGCTGTGAAACTAGGTCACTCGCCTCGGTATTCGGGTCAGAGTAACTCTCTGTATTGGAAGGTGTGAAAGAGCATAGACGCCATATATTTACAAATTTATGTATTCCAAGAGGACAGGCAGGGCTCCTCCGCGGTAAGTACCATTATATATCCCCATTGTCCAGTCGGTTTGTCCGCTAGATATAATATTCAGGGTAGTTTTTTGACCTGAACGGCTGCGCGAGGAGGCCGCGTGCAGTAACCGAGAGCAGGTGGTCCGCCGTATCACGTGTGTTAGCTAATGCACAGAGAAACATGTCGACATTTTGTTTGCGAATCCTGCATAATCACTCGATGTGTGTAACTGTTCGCTCTTTGTTTCTCGCGTTATAAAAAAACGCGGCCACTCGGGGGCACGAATTAACAAATATTATTCAATTGAATTATGAAAAAAAGTTAAAAACATAGAAGAAGATATGTAAATAATATATTAAAATCAATGTGTATAAATGATTATATACAAGGCGCATTGAGAGAGTTGAAGCGAGGACATATATGGGTCATCTCGATATGTACAGCACCTAAGGCAGGTGCTCGCTAACCGTGAAAAAAACGGTTGTTTACAATTTTGTGTATTCACAAAATGGCAGACTTGTACAAAAATGTTAAACAATGTAACAACTGCAATGATGTAACAGTTAAGAATAGACTTTGTAACAAAATTTACTAAAAAATCATACATTGTAATAAATAAGATTGTTTGTTAGTTTTGTTATAACAAAAGAAGTTGCTTTTTTGCCACTACACTTAAAATACCTGCTATCATTTATTATGGTAAATAAGTCTTGTTAGATTCGATCGCACCAGAGTTTGCTGACATTCTGTCAATAAAAGCATAATTGTATGTAAAAAAACCATAATACTTATTTGCCGTAATAAATATTAATGTCATGGACGCTTAAAATTGTAACAAAGAGGAACCAAAATGTATGTTGTGGACAATAAACCTAAAAAAAGTCAGCCATATTTTAACCATATATGTACTTGGCACGTTTTTTTTAAAGTGACATTTTGTAATACATTATATATATTATGTAGTACTAGACATTGCGAAAGTTTAAAAAAAAATGGCTGGACATTCGAACTGGCAATGACTGAGTTTGCCGGACAGAACATTACTGTGAATTTTTGAAGTAAACTTAACTTCCTGCTATTAGTATCCAGACAGCTGTTTTCATGATTATCTTATGCAGTTTACATTTGTGCCAGGTGTGCCACCTGCATCATATTTCAGAGACACCATTTCTACCGGTCCGGACCAGATTTTAAAACAGGTGGTCCGAGTCAGATTTTGCCGGACATGTCCATCTTACTGGCAAATTTCTCGATGTCTGTATTACAACATGTTTAAAAGAAATAAGCCAGCTATGTTTTAACTATTTCCATATTCAAAGTACTATTCACGGTACACTAATCTGTCGCATGCATTTTTATGTCACGATTCACATTGGAAACACCATGTTCATGTAATATATGGGATACAACAGTTGTAAAACATTTAAAATCCATTGGATAGGGGGGGGGGTTATATGCATTTATGGCCCTAGTGGCAATGTGATATGAAGGTTTATATACCAGAAGATGTAATATTTTCCGAGGGCCTGCACAGGGAAAATACTATATTTGAGGGTAAATAAACCTTTATATCACTCTACCGTCAGGGACATACATTGTTTATTTTACCTGGTGATTCCTTTTTGTTTGAGAAAATATTTTTGTGATGAGTAAAAGTTTAGGTTTACGCTTTGTCTGTCAGAGTTGTACAATCGGAGGGGGAGATAACAACTTATGAAAGATTGGTGGTCACCATGAGGGCACATGCCTCAGGTAAATACAGTATTTATATCCCTTGAGTGAAATACAATGTCTTATTTCCCTACCATGTGATGTGTTTCAACTTATCACAGACACCGTTATAAACATTAGGTATGATAAAATATAATTTTTATACCTCCTCCTCTGGAAGAGGGTACAATGTTATTACCATATTTGACCCAATGACTGTCCCTCCTCTAGAAGAGGGTACAATGTTATTACCATATTTGACCCAACGACTGTCCAGTGTTTACAGAATTGAAAAAAAAAGAGCTAATAAGACAAAGTTATTGTAAATCTTTACAGTTTTGTGTAGTATTGTAAATCTTTACAGTTTTGTGTAGTTTTGTAAATCTTTACAGTTTTGTGTAGTTTTGTAAATCTTTACAGTTTTGTGTAGTTTTGGACTTTATTCATGCATAGGCAATTGAAATAGAGGCCACAAAAACGGGGAGGGGCACTCATAGGGCCATGAGCTCTTACTGGGTCGAATACGGTATAAAAAAAAAAAATTATATGGTACAAAGGGGGTATTTATATATATATCATTAACAAAATGTCAACTTCTGTGAAATACAGAATTAGAAGGCAGTCCAACATATTACCACTAGCCCTCCACCTCTGTATCACTGTGTTAGCCGAGTGGTTAAGGTGTCTGACATATTACCACTAGTCCTCCACCTCTGTATCACTGTGTTAGCCGAGTGGTTAAGGTGTCTGACATATTACCACTAGCCCTCCACCTCTGTATCACTGTGTTAGCCGAGTGGTTAAGGTGTCTGACATATTACCACTAGCCCTCCACCTCTGTATCACTGTGTTAGCCGAGTGGTTAAGGTGTCTGACATATTACCACTAGCCCTCCACCTCTGTATCACTGTGTTAGCCGAGTGGTTAAGGTGTCTGACATATTACCACTAGCCCTCCACCTCTGTATCACTGTGTTAGCCGAGTGGTTAAGGTGTCTGACATATTACCACTAGCCCTCCACCTCTGTATCACTGTGTTAGCCGAGTGGTTAAGGTGTCTGACATATTACCACTAGCCCTCCACCTCTGTATCACTGTGTTAGCCGAGTGGTTAAGGTGTCTGACATATTACCACTAGCCCTCCACCTCTGTATCACTGTGTTAGCCGAGTGGTTAAGGTGTCTGACATATTACCACTAGCCCTCCACCTCTGTATCACTGTGTTAGCCGAGTGGTTAAGGTGTCTGACATATTACCACTAGCCCTCCACCTCTGTATCACTGTGTTAGCCGAGTGGTTAAGGTGTCTGACATATTACCACTAGCCCTCCACCTCTGTATCACTGTGTTAGCCGAGTGGTTAAGGTGTCTGACATATTACCACTAGCCCTCCACCTCTGTATCACTGTGTTAGCCGAGTGGTTAAGGTGTCTGACATATTACCACTAGCCCTCCACCTCTGTATCACTGTGTTAGCCGAGTGGTTAAGGTGTCTGACATATTACCACTAGCCCTCCACCTCTGTATCACTGTGTTAGCCGAGTGGTTAAGGTGTCTGACATATTACCACTAGCCCTCCACCTCTGTATCACTGTGTTAGCCGAGTGGTTAAGGTGTCTGACATATTACCACTAGCCCTCCACCTCTGTATCACTGTGTTAGCCGAGTGGTTAAGGTGTCTGACATATTACCACTAGCCCTCCACCTCTGTATCACTGTGTTAGCCGAGTGGTTAAGGTGTCTGACATATTACCACTAGCCCTCCACCTCTGTATCACTGTGTTAGCCGAGTGGTTAAGGTGTCTGACATATTACCACTAGCCCTCCACCTCTGTATCACTGTGTTAGCCGAGTGGTTAAGGTGTCTGACATATTACCACTAGCCCTCCACCTCTGTATCACTGTGTTAGCCGAGTGGTTAAGGTGTCTGACATATTACCACTAGCCCTCCACCTCTGTATCACTGTGTTAGCCGAGTGGTTAAGGTGTCTGACATATTACCACTAGCCCTCCACCTCTGTATCACTGTGTTAGCCGAGTGGTTAAGGTGTCTGACATATTACCACTAGCCCTCCACCTCTGTATCACTGTGTTAGCCGAGTGGTTAAGGTGTCTGACATATTACCACTAGCCCTCCACCTCTGTATCACTGTGTTAGCCGAGTGGTTAAGGTGTCTGACATATTACCACTAGCCCTCCACCTCTGTATCACTGTGTTAGCCGAGTGGTTAAGGTGTCTGACATATTACCACTAGCCCTCCACCTCTGTATCACTGTGTTAGCCGAGTGGTTAAGGTGTCTGACATATTACCACTAGCCCTCCACCTCTGTATCACTGTGTTAGCCGAATGGTTAAGGTGTCTGACATATTACCACTAACCCTCCACCTCTGTATCACTGTGTTAGCCGAGTGGTTAAGGTGTCTGACATATTACCACTAGCCCTCCACCTCTGTTTCACTGTGTTAGCCGAGTGGTTAAGGTGTCTGACATATTACAACTAACCCTCCACCTCTGTATAACTGTGTTAGCCGAGTGGTTAAGGTGTCTGACATATTACCACTAGCCCTCTACCTCTGTATCACTGTGTTAGCCGAGTGGTTAAGGTGTCTGACATATTACCACTAGCCCCCACCTCTGTATCACTGTGTTAGCTGAGTGGTTAAGGTGTCTGTCAGACTGCCATATTACCACTAGCCCCTCCCACCCCCACTGTAAAACAGCCCCAACCTCCTTAATGTTAGCTATAATGAGTGCTGTATCACTGTGTGTTGAAAAGTGGCCCTAGATAGATATTGACTGTTGGTTGATGCTTTTCTGGTTATCAGTTGAACATTCATCCCTATGACTACAGCTCTAGGTTCTGTCCCCTGGCTGAGACACACCAAAGTCTTTAAAAGGGGTAGTTTTTGCTCCTGCTTAGTGCTCAGCATAAAAGGGAAAAGGGATAAACAACTGGTTTATCCGTTGTTGGTAAAATGTGTCTGGACGGGGTGTGTTAGTAAAATGTGTCTGGGCGGGGTGTGCTAGTAAAATGTGTCTGGGCGGGGTGTGTTAGTAAAATGTGTCTGGGCGGGGTGTGTTAGTAAAATGTGTCTGGGCGGGGTGTGTTAGTAAAATGTGTCTGGGCGGGGTGTGTTAGTAAAATGTGTCTGGGCGGGGTGTGTTAGTAAAATGTGTCTGGGCGGGGTGTGTTAGTAAAATGTGTCTGGGCGGGGTGTGTTAGTAAAATGTGTCTGGGCGGGGTGTGTTAGTAAAATGTGTCTGGGCGGGGTGTGTTAGTAAAATGTGTCTGGGCGGGGTGTGTTAGTAAAATGTGTCTGGGCGGGGTGTGTTAGTAAAATGTGTCTGGGCGGGGTGTGTTAGTAAAATGTGTCTGGGCGGGGTGTGTTAGTAAAATGTGTCTGGGCGGGGTGTGTTAGTAAAATGTGTCTGGGCGGGGTGTGTTAGTAAAATGTGTCTGGGCGGGGTGTGTTGGTAAAATGTGTCTGGGCGGGGTGTGTTAGTAAAATGTGTCTGGGCGGGGTTTGTTGGTAAAATGTGTCTGGGCGGGGTGTGTTAGTAAAATGTGTCTGGGCGGGGTGTGTTAGTAAAATGTGTCTGGGCGGGGTGTGTTAGTAAAATGTGTCTGGGCGGGGTGTGTTAGTAAAATGTGTCTGGGCGGGGTGTGTTAGTAAAATGTGTCTGGGCGGGGTTTGTTGGTAAAATGTGTCTGGGCGGGGTGTGTTAGTAAAATGTGTCTGGGCGGGGTGTGTTAGTAAAATGTGTCTGGGCGGGGTGTGTTAGTAAAATGTGTCTGGGCGGGGTGTGTTAGTAAAATGTGTCTGGGCGGGGTGTGTTAGTAAAATGTGTCTGGGCGGGGTGTGTTAGTAAAATGTGTCTGGGCGGGGTGTGTTAGTAAAATGTGTCTGGGAGGGGTGTGTTAGTAAAATGTGTCTGGGTGGGGTGTGTTAGTAAAATGTGTCTGGGCGGGGTGTGCTAATAAGATGTGGCCGGGCGGTTTTTGCTTGTTGAGTGTCTTCAGCTTAATGTTACAGTGAAATTACGTTATAAAAAGAGCAAGAGTTCCACTATATTACATTTCCACTATATAACACGAACATACTGCAGCCTAAAACATACAGATATTCGCACATCTCAATACTTTCCACACATTGGAGAGCGTCCTTAAATGACTCCGATTGTTAATAGGACACTTAACCTTACCGAACACAAGAGAGTATTTCATGCATTTCTAGTGTAAAGACTTTCCACATTTGTAAGATAAGTAACTATCACTGTGCTGAAGCGCTAATGAGAAGGCTGGAGTTGTGATGAACAGAAGTTTATCACTTATCAATATTTGTAGGTACTGATAATTGATAAAATCTATAAATATAAACAGTGATTGACACGTAGCCACAGGTGAACGACATTGCAGACATCCACCTCGACGGATCGATCGATATCTCTGAAGATGGCATACCAATTGGTAATGTTTTGATAAAAATTGATTCAGAGACAAATACTTTGACGATTTCTCTTTGAAACATTACTTTCACACAACTCATTTTGGAGTTTATGAGTCATCTGAACTTGAGTTACATATATAGGAAAGACTTCAGAGAGATTTTGATTTGAATCACTTTAACAGACAAGAGAGGTTTTGGCTATCTAGTTTGCAAAATTGGGAGTGATTTTGAGAAAAACATTGTATTTTACAGAGAAAACAACGTGATTTTCACAAAATTAATGGCATAAAAATGATAGAGAAGAGTCTACAAAAAAGGATAACAACTATTGAGTCATTCCTCCGGATAGAGTTATCTACCCTGGACACCTGTCAACTTTCAGTGGCAATATTTCAAGAGAGACAAAGTCTGATTTCTAAAAACTGAGTAATATAGTCTCTCTCTTAGATGCAAACTTATCTCTCAATTACATTATAAGACAAATTTCAAAAAAAAGAAATGTTTGATTTAGTTACAAAATAACAACCTCAATTTTACCATGGAAACTGCTAAACTTGAATTGATATAACTTGAATACTTGTTTAATTTGGGCCATGTTGTTGATCCTGCTAAATCAAAACTTTTCTTATATTCAAATGAACGAACTGTATTCAACCTTATTAATATCCAGGGCCCAGTTTCATGATCATTTCTTAAACTTTGAGGAATTCCTTAACTTAAAGTAGGAAAGCATTACAGATTTTAAGGAAGGCTCCTTAACTTAAGGGGACTAGCCTTTCAAAAAATCATATTGCACAGTAATTAAAAATATAAGCCATCAATTTACAAAAGAAACCAGATGAAAAAACCTAAATAATTTTCATATTTTTTGTCTGCATTTAATTCGAGGTAAGTGAAATTGAGATCACAAAAATGAGGAGGGTTGCATTGCTATCGGGATGGGGCGTTTATTTGGTTGAATACGATAATTATTACTCGAAGTGGTACTATGGAAACTTCATGAAGTTTCACTGATAGTTTTATCTGTTAAAAGGAACTGGGAGATATTCTAAATATCAACGTCCATATCGAAAACAAGGAAATTAAGTTTAGATAATCAGGAGCTGGTCCTGTAAATGTGAAACATACACAAGTACGTTGTGTGTACAAAGAGAACGTGAGTTATAACTGTAGATTATCATATTAATGTTCTGCTCTGTACACCACAACCAAGTGTTCCCAGTTCTAACATCAGTTTAACTGACGGCTTTTAATCAGGCTGCCTAACATTATACAACCTTCGAGTGAGGAATGAGTGAGGAATGCATGTTGTGTTGGAGAAATACTTGACCTGTTCCTTCCCTCACTTACTTACCCCGATTTTTACAGCTCGTTCTGTTAAGTGCTAGATTTAGGTAATAGGAAATTCCTGATCCTATCTGATAAAACGACGACCTTGAACATTTCTGTTACATATATTAGAGGAATGGAGGATTATTTACTTTGATGTTGTACAAGTGTCATGTTATAATGTACGACTGTCATGTTGATTTCAATCACAGTAAGGAAGGTGTCGATTGATCTTGATATGTTTTGTGGTGATCTTCGTAGCCTAATTTCATAAGAACTTTTAAGATTAATTTATGAAGAAAACAAATTTCCTCAGAGGAAGCCATGGAGAAGGGACGGTCTACCTTATGATAGATTTGGAAAATTAAGTGATACTTTTGTCAGTTTGTGCAAATCTTCTTTCTTCAAACATAAAAATCAAATCAAAATGTCTTTATATCATGTTCGATTCAGCTTTAAATATGAAAACAATAGAATGAATAAATAATTTGTTGTCTGTCAATACAAAGACTATACATGGAAGTAGTTTAAGTATATACCCATCATCAGATGGTGGGCTTTCTTCCCTAGTTCAATGTCTGTCCATGCCATCTGTCCATCCATCCATCGGCCCTTTACAGATGCTCCACCGCCGACAGAGCATAAACGATATTAATCATTTGAACAATAATTAGTGTTTAATCTTGTATACATATGTCTAATTAACACAAAAAGTAATATAAAATAATTTATTTTGCCTTTGGGTCATGCGCAATCAGTACTTCATTCCATATAGGATATAGTGCCACAGAATTTTTTCAGAATGCAATTAATTATTTTTTATATTTTTAACTTGAAGTAAAATTAGAAGCTCAAACTTTTCGACAGCGGTAATGGTATAAAGTAAGTAACTTTTGTAACTGAAGAAAAATACTAAATCGTCTGCTGCTGTATTTGATAGTGAAAAAATACCATTTGTCGGCGGTGGAGCATCTTTAAAAAGTCTTGTTCGCTATTTCTCCGAAAGTACAGAATGGATCTTGCGAATTTGTGATCTATTGTGTAATATGGTGAGCAAGTGTAGAGATATTAGGCGCTCTAGTTTCTGTAATATGGTGAGCTAATGTGGTGAAATTACAAGCTCTAGTTTCTGTAATATGGTGAGCTATTGTGGGGATATTACAAGCTCTAGTATCTGTAATATGGTGAACTACTGTGGTGATATTATAAGCTCTAGTTTCTGTAATATTGTGAGCTACTGTGGTGATATTACGAGCTCTAGTATCTGTAATATGGTGAGCTACTGTGGTGATATTACAAGCTCTAGTTTCTGTAATATAGTGAGCTACTGTGGTGATATTACGAGCTCTAGTTTCTGTAATATGGTGAGCTACTGTGGTGATATTATGAGCTTGAGTTTCTGTAATATGGTGAGCTACTGTGGTGATATTACGAGCTCCAGTTTTTGCACAAAGAGCCCAGTGTAAGTGTACCTGCTACACACGGTTGGCCTGGTGATGTCAGAGGTCTCAGATTTTTCTAATAATACACCAAAAAAACATGTTAGTTATCAGTATTGGCAGGGCTCCTAGTTCTGTTGGCCTGTTAGTCCCTCTGTGAGCAGCTCTAATCTCAGACAGGTTGGGCAGCGGTGTACGGTTTTCATCAAAACATCACGACCCAGCCAGGTCATATGTAGCCAGCGTTGTGTGTGTGGCCATTGGCCCTGTATCCACTAGCTTGAGTGACAGTATCTGTACTTATGTAGAGAGGAAAGTCATCCTCTCTTATTGGAGCAAAATATTGGTGATTATGTCAAGAGAAATGTACTCTTGTTACCCATCTTTTATTTTTACGTGGTACTGGTCAAATGCCCCTCAAATATCCAAGCTTCAAGAAAAAAAGAATTTATACAGCCATAGGTACGGTTAAGCCTGTTATACAATCCTTTGACTAATATCTCGTCAATAAAATTGATTGAAATACAACTAACATCTCGTCAATAAAATTGATTGAAATACAAATATTTCCAAGCTTCAATAAAAAGATGACAGACAAGCAAAATTTTGAAGAATATCATTAAGCGATATGGGGAAGAGTAGTGTTAAGATGATATTAAATGGTGTTTGACAGAGACAATACGTTGCTGAGGTTTAATTGAAATTTTAGTCTTCATGAAAATATTATATTATTTGAATTATCTTTATTAATTTCATTGAACAATATGAAATTAATGTGTTAAAGTGACTATTACACTTCTCTTCCACTGTTGTTCTGAAGTAACTCCTGAGCAAAGTTTGCACATACAACTTATAGGTTGTTTACACATCTTGATGAAGCCAGCTTGACTTGAGATGCTCTTGGCATTTTGAAGCGATCAGATTGATAAGGCAGCCGTTTCCCTGTTTTCAGAGATGGGCTTTACCATTACCGATAAAAAACATCTTTACGTTAGGATATTGAACTTGTTTACATTTCATTTTGTTGAAAGAGGAACTTAATAGGATTGTTTGGCAACAACATGGAAATAAGCAAGAGGTTTTATATGGATTGAAGCTTTTACTTTCATTGATGGGTGAAAAACATGTTGTCTCTTTAGTAAATACCATTGTCAACCAGTACTGAATTATTTAGCTGTATCAAGTAACACAAAATGATATTGTACAGGCAGAACATTAACTGTGTATAATGTACCAGAACTGTGTATAATGTACCAGAACTGTGTATAATGTACCAAAAGCTAACGATGACCACACCTTTATAGTGACATCCTTACATTCCCATATTACCATGCCTACCTGTCCCAGTTTAACAGACATTACCACACCTTTATAGTGACATCCTTACATTCCCATATTACCATGCCTACATGTCCCAGTTTAACAGGAATTCTTGTGCGTTTGTTAAACTGAATTGTTTTGAGAAATTGACTGCTGACATTAACACTCCATGAAGACCTGATGAACCCATGGGAAATTTGATGGACAACCTTATTCGGATGAAATACTCTAGTCTGGAGTTTCATTAAAAATCAATTTCTGACTTCTTCAACCAGTGTATCTCAAAGACAGCAGTTCTAATTAATCCTGTCCCCCCCTAACACCCCCCTCCCCACTCCATGGCCCCCTTCACCCAACACACACACACCTGTACAATCATGATATATACTAAACAGAAGTTTTGTGTTAGTTAGATAAATAATTTAGATTATAGTAAGTCCTAAATTTTAGTGTTAGTGACACCAAAATTATGACATCACACCCACCAGAGGATGGGACTGACCATAAACCACAGTATTTTGTTTCCTTGAATTCTCTGTATAGGGGTCCCATTATATAACCTAAGTCTGTGGTGCCCTGTAATGGTGTGATATGGGTTAGAGTACATATTATTACATTTTCCGTTGTTTAGATTCCTTTGTAGTTATGGAGTGTTGATAAGTAAAGTACATATGTACTGAGCAGTGTGACCGGTTTAAGAATCTCAAAAAACAACAAACAAATTAAATTTGAATACGTGTCTTCTGTTAGAACTTTAAATGCTCTTTAGCTTGATCACTTCACTAGACATATGCCCTAGTACAATGCATACTGGAGGTAGCTCTGGAACGTCAAAAAAACTCAGTACCCTATATTTATCCAGAAAGCTTATAAACATTCTGACGTCTGTGTATTTTTTTTTATGTAATGGGCCACAGTATTGTGACCTATTTTGTATATGGATTGTAAAAAAGTAGATTTTTTTTGCATGTATAATTTATGCGTGTCAGTGTATGTTCACAAAGCATATCACATAACATAGGAACTGAACCATGTATACAGACTGGCGGAGCTGCGTAGCTGTGAGATTTTAACATGCATGAATACCGCCAGGAGTGGTATAGCTGGCTCCATGTCCATAGTGGAAAATGAATGTTTTATATGACGACCGCATTTCTAATTGGACATAGGCGTGGGTTTTGTAAATATACATATAGTTTTTGACTCATGACTTGAGGAGGTAATGCTTGTCAACATGTCAGCGCCTTAGATTACATGTCCTCCAAAAAAATGTACATATTCTCAGCAGGTTATTCAAGGAAATGGAAGACATTGAAAGTAGGCTTTATAGACTGATCGACAGTGGTCATAATTGACAGGGAGAAAAGTAGTCCTTATAGACTGATGGACAGTGGTCATAATTGACAGGGAGAAAAGTGGTCCTTATAGACTGATGGACAGTGGTCATAACTGACAGGGAGAAACGTGGTCCTTATAAACTGATGGACAGTGGTCATAATTGACAGGGAGAAAAGTAGTCCATATGGACTGATGGACAGTGGTCATAATTGACAGGGAGAAAAGTGGTCCTCATAGACTGATTGACAGTGGTCATAATTGACAGGGAGAAAAGTGGTCCTTAAAGACTGCTTGACAGTGGTCATAATTGACAGGGAGAAAAGTGGTCCTTATAGACTGATGGACAGTGGTCATAATTGACAGGGAGAAAAGTGGTCCTTATAAACTGATGGACAGTGATCATAATTGACAGGGAGAAAAGTAGTCCTTATGGACTGATGGACAGTGGTCATAACTGACAGGGAGAAAAGTGGTCCTTATGGACTGATGGACAGTGATCATAATTGACAGGGAGAAAAGTAGTCCTTATAGACTGATGGACAGTGGTCATAACTGACAGGGAGAAACGTGGTCCTTATAAACTGATGGACAGTGGTCATAATTGACAGGGAGAAAAGTAGTATATATGGACTGATGGACAGTGGTCATAATTGATAGGGAGAAAAGTAGTCCTCATAGACTGATTGGCAGTGGTCATAATAGACAGGGAGAAACGTGGTCCTTAAAGACTGCTTGACAGTGGTCATAATTGGCAGGGAGAAAAATAGTCCTTATAGACTGATGGACAGTGGTCATAATTGACAGGGAGAAAAGTGGTCCTTATAAACTGATGGACAGTGATCATAATTGACTGGGAGAAACGTGGTCCTTATGGACTGATGGACAGTGGTCATAATTGGCAGGGAGAAAAGTAGTCCTTATGGACTGATGGACAGTGGTCATAATTGACAGGGAGAAAAGTGGTCCTTATAAACTGATGGACAGTGGTCATAATTGGCAGGGAGAAAAATAGTCCTTATGGACTGATGGACAGTGGTCATAATTGACAAGGAGAAAAGTGGTCCTTATAAACTGATTGACAGTAGTCATAATTGACAGGGAGAAAAGTGGTCCTTATAAACTGATGGACAGTGATCATAATTGACTGGGAGAAACGTGGTCCTTATAAACTGATGGACAGTTGACAGTGGTAATAATTGACAGGGAGAAAAGTGGTCCTTTTGGACTGATGGACAGTGGTCATAATTGACAGGTAGAAAAGTGGTCCTTAAAGACTGCTTGACAGTGGTCATTATTGACAAGGAGAAAGGTAGACTATACAGTTACAGTAAGAAGTGTCCTTTATAAACAGGGAGAAAAGTAGACAATAATAAATGTCCTTTATAAACAGGGAGAAAAGTAGACTATACAGTTTCAGTAAGAAGGGTCCTTTAATTTATAGACAGAGAGAAAAGTAGACTATACAATTTCAGTAAGAAATGTCCTTTATAGACAGAGAGAAAAGGTAGACTATACAGTTTCAGTAAGAAGGGTCCTTTAATTTATAGACAGAGAGAAAAGTAGACTATACAATTTCAGTAAGAAATGTCCTTTATAGACAGGGAGAAAGGTGGTTGTTATAGACAGGGAGAAAGGTGGTTGTTATATACAGGGAGAAAGGTGGTCTTTATAGAAATGAAAAGAGTTATAGACAGGTAAGAAAGTGGTCTTTATAGACAGGTAAGATAGTGGTCTGTAAAGACAGCAAGAGAGTGGCCTTGATAGACAGGTAAGAGAGTGGTCTTTATAGACAGGTAAGATAGTGGTCTGTAAAGACAGCAATAGAGTGGCCTTGATAGACAGGTAAGAGAGTGGTCTTTATAGACAGGTTAGATAGTGACCTTTATAGACAGGTCAGAGATCCTACTAGACAGAAAAAGTGGGTTCATAGAGTTAAATGTAATTCTCCTAAAACATGATTAAAGTCGTGTATGTAATCCTGGTGTAAATGTATTTTACTACCTACATACAATTATGATAATAGCATGTCACAGGTAAGTAGAGATGTGTCCGACATACTTGTGGTTAGTGACATGTGTAGTATTCAGCAGTTACAGGTAAAGATGTCAGTGTGCCCCCATTAGGGTCTTCACTGTGACCTTCAACACGACCTTCATGTATATAAAAAAATACCTCCCTACCCTACAATATGTACAGATCAAACGGAAAACACAAAGCACTGTCATTGATTATCAGTGAGAAAAAAGATGGTTGTGAGCGGTGGTGAGGCCAGGTAGAGTATTGATCCATCCTCCGACTGTCCATCGTAATTACGCCCCATGTGGGCAGCGTGTGTGTGTGTGTTGTTAGTTCAGTAGCCTGATAGCTGAGGAGGAGAGGAGAGAGGCAGGTCGTTGGCCGATGAGCTGCTAACCTGGATTGGCCTATATACAGGCCTGTATAGTAACACAGGTAAGTGTGGGGAAGATTGCAGTACTACCCCCTCCCTTGAGGCTCACCAGGGCTCACCGGGGCTCATTGCGGCTCCCTAAACCGGTTATAGTATAAACTACGGGAGACAGCTGTGAATAAGGGGTAAGTGGTTTGTGCATGTGAGGACCAGTGGTGTAGTGTGACCTCAACCTACATTCCACAGGCAGCAATCTGGACCAATGACCTGCTGAGGACATGCCCCATCGGACATGGCTCATCGACCTGGCTTATTGTTAATTTCTATAGAGGGCAGTGGGAGTCAGATACTGGGGCATTACGAGTGAGGAGCGTTTTATGAACAGGTCGAGTGTGATAGCCTACAGCTCATGTAGAGTTTGTAAATTGTGGTATACAGTGAATTGTGTCGGGTCAGGATAAAAAAAAAGTTTACACGCTGCTGTGGCTTAGCAGATGTAATGAGCAGGTCTATCCTGAGTTTACTCAACTCTTTACTAGTTAAATGTCTATAACCTGTGTTTAATTTTGAGTATGAATGTGTTACTGGATTAGGTAGAGATTCACCACCCGTTTCTCTCTAACTGACACATCGTGAGATTAACAGTCTGTGTGGGCACATTATTATGATATTACTACAATCTTATGTAGAAAACGACCAAACTCCGAGGATGTCGTCTCCTGGAGCCAGTGGTAAATATTACTTTTGTATTTCTGTTTGGTAAAGAAACATGTCTATTGGTAAACAGAGAGAAATGAGCTGAAGACAGATTGTAGAATATACTTGTATACATCAATATTAATTACAGATAAATGGAATGTCACCCGCAAACACAAAACAGAATGTCAATATTTCACTATACAATGTAGTAGATAAAACTTTCATGTACTAGATTGACGATGGCTGACTACTTTGTTTATTTAGTCTTTATGATGGATGTTATTATTGATGGTGTTTGGTATATATCAGTTTATCAAATGATGAAACACAAGCATGTCAGATAATGTGTTATATGTGTGTGTAACAAGCTAAAACATTTTACGATGTATTTGAGAAAGAGATTGAACAACAACAGGCATTTTCAATGGTAAATGTTATTATTTGAATTGTTAATAATAAATGTTAGAAGCATTCTGTCATAGAACACAATATGCTCACTACATGTATAACTTAGCATTGTGCTAACTAAAACATGGTACAGATATATAGATAACTTATCATTGTGCTAACTAAAACATGGTACAGATATATAGGCGTGGTGATGGTGGTTTACTGATGTGATAAGATGACATCTGTCTAACTACTGATGATTTGATGTAACTGTTTTAGATTCACTTTCTGACTTTAACTGTACCCCTACCCCCGACCCCCTACCCCCTAAACCCTACCTCTTATCCACTACCCCTATCCCATAACCCCTACCCCCTAACCCCTTACCCCTAACTCATATCCCCTACCCCTACCCCCAACCCCTACCTAATATTCACTACCCCTACCCTTAACCCCTACCTCCTATCCGCTACCCCTACCCCATAACCGCTACCCCCTAATCCCTACCTCGTATCCACTACCCCTATCCCCTAACCCCTACCTCCTATCCACTACCCCTACCCCATAACCCCTACCTCCTATCCAATACCTTTACCCCATAACCCCTAACCCCTACCTCCTATCCACTACCCCTACCTCCTATCCACTACCCCTACCCCATAACCCATAATCACATGTTTCCTTTCTTTTGAGAAATAGAATCTTACCTTTCACGATAAACAGAATCTTAAACTATGTGATATACATTCATGCTTACATGTTGGTGTTGAACAATATAGACCATTTGGACTTTTTTGTTTTCTTATAACTTTCTTTAAATAAAGAATAATGCTTACCTGAAGATTTTAGTTCATCAAACCATAGATGTTTTGTTCTTATAATGGCTTACATCAATAGTGAACATATCGGTATTGTATTTGTCATTAGTTGGGGGCAGTGCTGGCCGAGTGGTTAAGATGTCCCGATATATTACCACAAGCCCTTAACCTTTGGTTCGCAAGTTTGAATCCCATGTGAAGTATGTAGTTGCCGGATACAGACATCTTGTTAGTGGTTTTTCTCCAGACACTTAGGCTTTCAGTACACATTACAGTTCTTAAACCTAACAGGTCCTTAGATGACCTGGGCTGTCAATTTACACAAACCAAACCTTCATACATTTAAGTAATTAATTGGTTGTAACAGAAATCTTAACATGACTCACAAAAAAGTTGAAGCTTTCATTTTGTTGTAATGATTTGTTTCAGAAAATTCAAAATTAGTCTTCAGAAAATGTTGAGGATGACAAATTCTATAGATGTGAATAGTTCACTCTAATGTTGGTATCCATTTTACTGAATACATATACGGGGGTGTAAAAATCCGCTAGACTTACGACAAGGGCTACCATGTTTGTAAGATGTTTACGTTGGTTCTACACCTAATGTAGGGACCAGACTAGGGTTAACTGTATATTTTACCAGAATACATGTACAATATCTACACAGACAATTTCATTAGTTCATGTTCCTTCCCTTTGGTGATCGTCTAATTGTTTGCTGTCGTCGTTGTCTACACAGTAATTACGTTTTAGATGAGGCGGCACGTTATTGGAGCACGGTCAGATTCCAAACTGAAGTCTATAGAAGGTCTTAGCCAGAGCAAAACATTTACATGATTAGGAGTCCCCTAACACTGGAACAGGAGCGTCTCTGTCTGTCTGTCTGTCTGTCTGTCCGTCTGGAACAGGAGCGTCTCTGTCTGTCTGTCTGTCTGTCTGTCCGTCTATCTGTCCATCTGTTTGTGCTTGGATGTTGTTGGTTTATTGACTGAAAGTGTATATCATCTAGAAGAGTTAATACAAAATGAAAATTAAAAGTAACTAGGATTTTCAATGATTAACCAGTTACTCAGCCAGAATTCTGCTAACCAGTTTCAAAATTCTGTAACTGAATAACCACACCTGTATATATATTTATATGTGTCTGTTTGTGTATTGTCCTATGGGAATCTTCTATGAACAATACAATTCATAGAGTTCTATGTTTGATTATTATATCCTATGCTACCGTATATCAACTTCACTATTTATTAACTGTATTCGCCGTAATAAGTGTCCCTCCCATCTACTAGAGGAGTTGAAGTTATATGGTTTGGTTTTATTAGTGTAATGTCCTATTAATAGCCAGGGTCATGTAGAACTGTGCCAGGTTTGTTGGTGGAATAAAGCTGGAGTACCCAGAGAAACCTCCTACCAGCGGTCAGTACCTGGCAACTGCCCCACATAGGATTCCAACCCGCATCCCAGAGGTAGAGGGCTAGTGGTAATATATCGGGACATCTTAATCACTCGGTCACCGCGGCCCCGTTAAAGTTATATAAACGCCCCCGTCCACCCCCCTCCCCCCATGGTTTAAATGATGTTTTACAACTGTATCACATAAAACATGAACTAGCTTGTCATGAAGTATTGATGCATATATCAAAGGAAAGAATGCTTATACATGTTTACTGTGACCGATTATTGTGCTATGAGTACGGAAGGAGGTAAAATGTGGCTGACTTTTTTAAAAGGTTTTTCGTGCACAACTTACATTTTCGTTACTTAGTAAGTGCCTCACTTTGTTATATTTTTTATGTGGCCTCGGCCTTTATTACAAATAAGTATGTATTTTTTTATATCTAGATTAAACAACATGAAATAGTTGTTCATCATCAGTCTGATCGTCTATATGTATGTAGTAATTGATATATTATTTTATGATAAGGATATCCATTACTACATTTTACTATGGTATCATGTATAATTCAAATGTTTTGACAAATACATCAATATTATAGATTCCGGGGCTAAATATTGGTACCGATGGTATTCACTGTATAAATTATTAAACAAAGAAATACAACAAACATCCTGATTTTATGGCCTCTGACAATAAAAAAAAATATCTTCAAAATTTGTATCAATAACACCTGTTTTATTGGCAGAGTTCAGATCACTGGCACCAGTTTGTGACAATGTATATATATTAATGTCTTTTATGTGCAGAGTTTCATGGGAAACATCGTATAACTTAATGATCCTAAAGTGATCAATTAAATATAAACCATTAAAACATTGTGTTGGGATCTCACATAGGTTATGGGTTTCTGTGTCATTTCTGGGGTACATTTGACGCCGAATTAAGGCCCCTTTCTTTCTGTATTTTACCTATTTGAACTGAATATTTGCTCAAGTCTTTTAAGTCTTCATATTTCCAGAAATAAAAAATAATCTTAAAACTTCATCCCAGATTAAGATCCACAAATTACAATTATTTTTTTTCTGTTACAGAGATGGATGAGGATGGGCGGGAGAAAGAGATTGTCCGACTACCAGCGTCCTCCAACTCACGTCCCCACAAGTGTGAGGTGTGTTCTAGACAGTTTCGAGAAATAGCTACGTTACGTAAACATGAACAGTTACACAGAGCCGACCGGCCGTATGTGTGTACCACTTGTGGAAAGTCTTTTCTTTGGTCGTCAAATTTGAAAGTGCACGAACGCGTCCACACCGGAGAGAGACCGTACAAGTGCAAAATATGTCACAGGTACGTAATTATCTATACTAGGTATGCTACGATTTTCCCCTTTTCTCAATGTAATTAACATGGTCAAGTACATGTCAATATTTTGCATACGAATCCAGTGTTTCTATTTTAGGAACACAGAGTCATTATTATGATTATGACATCACAACTGGGTCAATATTGCATTTATGGCATCACAATATATCTCCAAATTTCTGAGAAAGGAGTATTGGAGTGGTCTGATAACTCTTCATGTACATTTTACAAATTATGCAGTCAATATAAAAATTAAGGACCTTGATTTCTACTAGGTAGAATGAAAAAATAAGGATTCTAAGTTTGCATAATTCCACATTAACATCAATAAAGGTCCATACTTAATAAATAACCATACACTTAAAAAGAAATATACACAACAGTGGATAACCACCCGCACACATATAGAATAGTCTGGTTTGGAAATATCACTCATAAAGAATTTGTATTATACCATATAAGATAGATAAACCCCTTTCCCCAAAATGACAGTTTTATAGAAATACAACGGACATAATTATATAATCACAGTACATCTTTATATTATATCCATAGATCGTTTAATCCAACACTAAAGTCTCATACATGAGGACTTTTTGTATTTTTTAGATGTTTCACACAATCCAATGACTTACGTCGTCATGAGAGAAATGTACACATGCGAGGAAAGCTCGTTAACTACCGATCAACAGGAGCCCGTGTGGCGAGCAATTCGGGACATGTAAACATGGCCGCCTATCAGGCGTTTGCCATGCAGCAGCGCGCTCTACTACAACATGCCCTTACATACGAAACGATAATGCACAGCGCTGCTGCTGTTACTCAGAGCCATTACATGGGGCCGCCATCGGATTCGTCGATTCTGCCGGCGCCTAAACGCGATCAGTGTGACCTAGCCGTATCTACCTCAACCGACAGCATGTATCGCTCTCATAAAACTCCCAGCCCAATCAAACTGGAGCAGGTCACGCCCCCATCAACACCCGGAGACGAGGCCCACCAATCAGATGGCCAGAACAGTCGCCCACTATCCAATCAAAACTCTTCTGACTCAGAACTTAGAAACCTTCAAAGGCAGATGTCAAATGAATATGGCAAGGTAAGTTTAGAAATAAATGCAATAACTTGATCAGAGAGTTTTTGCGATTTTTTTCATTTTAAGTGCTGTAAATTTTTAATGCATTTTAACATATAAAACCAGTCTTTGCAATACATTGTATATGGGATTTTATTGAATCTATTAATTGTCGTGACTGTATTGAAATTTTACTAAATAAAGATATTGTTATAGTTACTAACATTTCATTGGTCACCTCAGTCATAAATCTGTATTATAAGCATTGTTTGTTGGGTGATTAGGAAGGTTTCTGTATTAAACACGATATGATTGGTTCCTTCAGATCTCCTTGACGACGAGTAACAGTGTGATTCACTCACCTCCAGCCCTATCCTCATCCACATACCTCAGTCAGCGTAGTCACACCTCCGACGGAGCGAGTCCACACAAGAATGGACTCATATCTCCTAACTCACAATGTCCAAGGTATGTACAGCATGTTCTCACAAGAATGGACTCATATTTCCTAACTCACAATGTCCAAGGTATGTACAGCACGTTCTCACAAGAATGGACTCATATCTCCTAACTCACAGTGTCCAAGGTATGTTTAGCGCGTTCTCACACAAGAATGGACTCATATCTCCTAGCTCACAATGTCCAAGGTATGTTAAGCGCTTTCTCACAAGAATGGACTCATATCTCCTAACTCACAATGTCCCAGGTATGTTTAGCGCATTCTCACAAGAATGGACTCATATCTCCTAACTCACAATGTCCAAGGTATGTACAGCACGTTCTCACAAGAATGGACTCATATCTCCTAACTCACAGTGTCCATGGTAGGTATAGTGCGTTCTCGCAAGAATGGACTCATATCTCCTAACTCACATTGTCCATGGTACATACAACTGGCTACATATTTCATAAGCATTGGGAATTTACATGTGTTTTAGTACAAGTACATGTGTATTATTCTTTTTGTCACGAACACCACAAAATAAGCTGTCCTTTATACATCATCAAATAGAAATGTTATAGAATGTGTATGTTGCATTGTTAGAAAAAGACAAAACTGTACTGTCACCTGTATCCATGGTAACATGTAAATATTTTGGCAATGGCAACTGATGACCTTTATTTTCAGTAAATATTTTTATGGACTGAACACAATACCATTGTTTGTATCTATATGTTACTAGTAACTGATGACCATTGTTTGTTACAGTTTGCTGGGGCTGATGTCTGTATGTTACTATGGTAACCAATAACCTTTGTTTGTTTCTATTGTAACCAATAACCTTTGTTACTATGGTAACCGATGACCTTTGTTACTATGGTAACTGATGACCTTTGTTTGTTACTATGGTAACCGATGACCTTTGTTTGTTACAGTTTGTCGGGACTGACCAGCCTACCTCAGCCTGTCCCTCTGCCTCCTATCTCCTCTATATATGGGGCTCAGACTTCTACCTCAGACCGCGGCGACCGCGTCATTGACCTCAGCATGAATAAGTCCATCAGTAGTGGCGACTCCGATGATGGCGACTGGAAGGGAGGCAACTCCTCATTTGTATCTAAATCTCCCCAGATGTCCGAGACCGAGAGTGAAGAGAAGCGTGATGTGACGACAACCTCAGAAACCCCGACCGTCGACTCGGGGATCCACCACTGCCCTCACTGTAACCTGTTTTTCCAGGACTTCACCATGTACCATCTTCACCAGTCGCTACATCCGATGGACCACGACCCGTTCAGGTGTCCCAGCTGTCAGAAATGCTGTCAGGATCGTATCGAGTTCATGTTCCACATGGTGTGGCACGTCAAGTACCCTCACACCATCCCCAACTACCAGCCCTTCAAGGAGAGCTACCTTACTTAATCAAAACTCCCTCAAGTAAGTCATCCTTAACTACAGCCCTTCAAGGAGAGCTACCTTAATTAATCAAAACTCCCTCAAGTAAGCAAACACACACATATTCCTTAACTGATCCCTTTAAGGTTTGGTTTCATCGGTTTTGCCATATTAGCAGCCAAGGTCATTTAAGGATAGGCCCATTTCATAGGTGGAAAAGAAGCTGAGGTACCCGGAGAAAAACCACCAACCTGCAGTCAGTAACTCGCAACTGCCCCACATGAGATTCAAATTCCTGATCGCGAGATGGAAGGCTTGTGTTAATATGTTGGGACATCTTAACCACTTGGCCATTGCTGCCTTTCAAGGAGAGCCACCTCATTTATATCTCTGTAAGGAAAACCAATCAGTTTGATTAGAAATCCCTTAAAGCTTTTATATCACCATCCCAATGTACTATCCCTTTGACTAGAGTCACTGTACTAAATTAAAAGTCTCTCTTACCAAACTGGTTATCAAAATTACATTACTAAAAAGTCCATGCATGCCATGTTTGTTCAAGTAAATGACCCTGTTTTTCTGGCAAAGTCAAATTGACTAAAATTGTATGTAGGGCCTGTATCATTGTAAGATTAAGGATCGTTGTTACTTATGTATTCACACTGCTATTGATACAGAAAGAGCAGAAATCACAATTACTAGTAACACTCTAAAAATGTGAAATGACATTGTAGATCACAACTTGCCTTAATGGTCTGACTGTTCGTACTCATTTCACTGCATTGTAGATGTAAATATAAGATTTTTTGCAGTACTGCCAAAAATCAGTTTAAGCTGTTTTTTGTACTTGTCAAATTATTACCTATTCATAATAGTTATTGAAATTTTTAAAACGTTTGGTTATTTGTTTTGTTGAATAAAATGTTAAAAGCTTTTCTTAATTCGTCAGTGCGAAAATTACTAAACATGTTAAATAGTAATGTTCATGTGAAAAATGTACATTGTATAAATATTAGTAATCAATAGGATGACTAAAAAGGTTCATCACATTTGGAAATACATATGTAACTTTTGAAGATTAAATAATGCACTGTCTGACAAAAGCATGTACAAACTGCTGTTAGATCTATTGGATGGGTTGTATTGGAATTCTGGAGTTAGCAGCTAGTGGTTGTCTATCATTTTGTCTTGTTGGAAATCAAACATAGCAGTCTGAATCTATATATGATATATATTGTGATTATATCGTTAACAGATGATAGATTAATTGATAAAAAATGTTGCGTCTATCAGTTGATGAACATTCGTTATTTCTTGGTTTATTGGATTCCCTCTCTAAATAAACCTACAAAATAATGAAAACTATCACCATGCTGGTAAGGATGAAGATTACGTGGGTAAGGAATCCACAAAATGATGCTCTCTCTCACCATGCTGCTAAAGACGGGGATTACATGGTTTAAAAATTAAATAAGTAATGAGACAATTAAGATTGTGGTGTTGGGTGTATTGACCATTGTGGTGACCGCGGAGGCCTGCGGCGTGTCTGTCAGTATTGATCGCGACTGGCCGGAGCCCCTACTGACCTGACCTATGATCAATACCCTAATTAATATCGCCAGACAGTCGTGCTGATATTGGAGATACATATAGCCAGCCAGTCACATAAATTTGTCTGTGTATGGCCTCTGAGCTGGCCAGTTTCAGACAGTGGGGAGAGAGCAAGGTAGTTAGCGCCTTTCTTAGGGACTAACTCTACCAGTGTCAGTCTGAAGGGTGAGGTCAACTTAGGGGTCATATATCTCATAAGGTTTCTTAACTGACCAATCACAGTCAATACATCACAGGAAAGGTCAAATGTCACCAGACTGACCAGAGAGGGGCATACATCTCCTAGGGCTTCTTACTGACCAATCATAGTCAATATAAGACAGGAAGGTCAAAGGTCTTAACTAACCAATCACAGTCAATATATCTAAGGAAAGGTCAAATGTCACCAGACTGAGTACAGAGGGGTCATATATCTCTTAAGGCTTCTTACTGACCAATCACAGTCATTTTATCAGAGGAAAGGTCAAATGTCACCAGACTGACCAGAGAGGGGCATACATCTCTGAGGGCTTCTTACTATACAATCATAGTCAATATAACACAGGAAGGTCAAATGTCACCAGACTGACCAGAGTGGGGTCATACATCTCTTAGGGCTTCATAGTCAATATATATAATACAGGAAGGTCAAAATTTAAGTTGCTAGACTAACCTTGGATGGGGTCATATATCTCATAGGGCTTCTTAACTAACCACTCACAGTCAATATATCACAGGAAGGTGAAGAAAGGTAAGAGGTCATGATTGGAGAGATAAAAATAAATTAAAAAATGAAGGTCAAAGATCATTGAAGTTATAGAGGGTATTTTTATATACAAATGTTTTCAAGTGTCTTAATTAAGGCATATCATGAAAAGGTCAAATATTGAAGTTAAGTCAAAGGTCATATTGAATGTTAATAAAAGGTCATACAAGACATGTTTGGTCAAATATTATTGGGCTGCCATAATAGTGTTAAAAGGTCAAATATCAGAAATAGAAATTTATGAGTTGGCAGATTTTACTTTTATCAAAAACTGTTGTTAATCAAACGACAAGAAAAAGATATTGAATGAGATTGATGGTTGGTAGTACAGATAGATAAGTATTAAAACCTGAGAGAGAAAAGTTGTATAAGTTAATTGAGACATTTCTTTCTTGCCACCATTGTTGGTTTGTTATTGAGAATGTCCTCCATTAATCCTGAAGTCCACAGACAGTGTTCCACCTGCCGGTACTTTGTCAGTGTAACTAGACACCGCAGAGACAGACTGGCATTTCCTGGTTTTATGTGAGCTGCTGTATCAGACACACGTTACCATGACGACCTGTAAGCCCACCTTGGAGACTGACCATCTACTGTCCTTTGTCTCCGTGCCATAAGTTTGTGTGACACCTAAGGCACCTTGTCACATCATCTTCTAGACATTGTCGCTGAAATGTGGCTTCTTCTTTCCTAAAGGGTATAATATCACGGCCATGGTTACTCGACTGTGTGTCCAACCAAGGAATAATAGGTTATAAACACCGAAGCATCGTCAGCCATTAAAAAAGTAATAAAGTTTAGAGCCTTCATCAACAGATTATTTTCATTCGTAATAAGTTCAGTTCCCCCGCAAATCAAAAAGGAAGTGAATTTTTTTTTATGACTAGTATATGATGAGAGCAGGCGAGATGAACTACGTAACCAGATCTACAAGCCGTCATAACCAGTAATGTAACACCATTGTTTTTGTTCCTAACAAACATTATTTTGTTTTTGTTTCCAGTCATTTCCATTGCTATCCAGATTTAACAAATCAATAGGATCAATCACACCCCTGTTTAAAGGATTTTTTAATTTAGAAAAAGTAGACAAGATTTTTCAATCCCATTCTAATTTGTACTTAATTTTAAACATCCTTAGGTGATAATAATCGTTGTCTCCATGGTAACAGTGGTTGTCATCAGTCACCATGACAACCGAATTGTCTGTTTCAGATGAGATGCTGAAGAACTTTTTGTTTTATTATTAAATTCCTTGATACCATTGTGTTACCATGGCAGCCATATTACTAGACGACCATCATGTCCTTGTTAAAACGAGACAGTTCACTCTGCTATATGGATATTTCATACTGAAATTGTCTGTAATGCTTAATTCTCTATTACAGGACCTGACAGGTCATCAGGGGGACAACTCCTGGACATATCTTGGACCAGGATGATGACTACATGGCCTGGAACTCTCCAGGCTGGAGACACATTTAGTGCTACAGACACACGAGACTTTCTGAAGATCTACTGTCGTTAGGGAGTCGTGCGATGTACAGGGAGGCCGATGCTACCTCTTATTTTGACTATATAGCGGGTATTATAAAATTCCTCGTCAATTTGACGCGGAATAACAGGGGAGTTATGTCCCCTGATCTGGCGGCAGACAAATGTAATTATTGGATTTTTTATCTCATTCATGTATTGTAATAACTTTGTTGATGTAATTGATGCTACAGATATCACAATGTACTGCCATTGATAATGGATATCCCGGTAACTTACCCTCTGCACCTCGTAAAAAAGGGGCACAACCCTATTTTTCATTTTTACTTATTATATATTATCCATGACAAGATGAAATCACTAATCACTTGTTGACCCGGTTCTGAGTGGGGCTGTTCACTCCTTTAGATATACAATGGTTCGTTAATGTTTGTTGTTAATATTGGAACAATATGCAGGGATATGTGGTCCTAATTAATACCGGTTCACAAATTTATTGTAGTATTAGAACTACAGATACACGATCTGTATTAAATATTGTGTGTTTATTATACAATGTATATCAAGTATGAAGTTTTTCTCAGTGCTAGATCTAGTACATACGTGACAAATATGACAAAATTATCTAGATCTGTCAATTTTTTAATAAAAAATAAGATGATAACTTTATTTTAAATGGTGCATAAAATATGTTCACCTTTCAATTCACTACATCAATTATGGAATATTTGAAATTGATGTTTTTTTTAAAGATATTACTTGAAGTTAAATTTACTTCCAATATTTTCAGATTAAGAGATCTTCTGTACAGTATTATTTGCATAAAATTTTTCTTAATGGCATGATTTCTAAATATCAGCTAATTTACCCCCTGGAGATTTATTTGAATCTTCCATTTCAAAGACTGGAACAGTCCATTTTGAAACTTTGGGGGTGAATAGTTTTGTGTAATTTGTGAAATGAATTTTTTTTTATTCCTAATACTGCTGCAGCTAAACAATGTTGTATTTTTCCTCTGTATTTATACCCCAAGTCATCGTGAATCTTTCTACCGACTCTATCCTGTTATTTTTACAATTCCCTTTTGCCCCCACATTTGATGGATTACTTACAACATACATGGTGCTTTTACCAAAATTTGTGTTCGTCATAAAATGCGTGCCATACAAAACACCAATATTTTCCTCAAAACCTTAATTGTTTGTACACCATGCATTCAGCATAATGGAATAGAAACATTAGATAATTTGGTTTTAGCATTACATTACTTCGTTTGTACAAGGGCTGGAGACCTACGAAAACCAGATACATTAACAGATCTTAAATGATTATAATGCAAATTTATTAACCATTTTGTAACTGTACCTGAAAAATTATAAGAATGAATTACTGTTTTATTATCAGTCCTGTCAATTTTCTTTTCTTTAGAATATGTGTTGCAAGTGTGGAAAAGTTACATAAAGCAGTTATTTAATTATAAAATGGGGCATGATTACTTTGAATTTTTTTTTTGTTGCATTTCTTTTTTCAATTCCATTGAACAATGACGATATGTTGATTATCATTTTCATCCTTCTTAAATATCATCATTTTAAATATACATACTCCGGTACTTAAAAGTGTAATGATATTATGGTTTGTTATTACATAATTTAGGTATTGCTCTGAGGAAGTCACGTACAGCTAAGATGTGAGAACAGCTATAACATTCTCGAGGATCCAGCCCTTATGCAGATATCCTTACTATTGGTTTGGCGTTTTTTATGTGGTTCTGTAGATTATAATCTATTTTCTGGTAAATTAACTCATTCACCCCTGAAATTTCATAATGGACTGGTCTAGTCTTTGATTCAGAAGAGTCTAAGTGTATCTTTAGGGGTGAAAGTTAATAAAATTAAGAAATGTCCTAAGTATACTTTTAAAAGAACAGAAATGGTTAAAAACTGAAAAATATCAATTTAATTTAATTTTTTAAAGGGAAAAAAATCATTGTTTTGATACATATTATATGTTAATTTGTAATGAAAGAACAAAAAAACAAAAAAATTTCAAAGGAAAAAAAAGCATTTTGATATAGTAGTAGTTTTAACATAATTTGAACAATTATAAATCCAAATTTTTTTATCGGATACTTATCAAAATCATTTTAAAGAAAATTTTGTACTAAGATGATCTACAGGGTCAGAAGCCATTGGTTATAATTATCATCCCTTTTTATTTATATTCCATCACTGGATTACAAAGCTATTTACAATAAACCACACTAGGTAAACACCAAACACATTGTAGTGTACACAATCCACAGCATTCATTATTTGTACTTAATACCGACTTACACCACATTTTTTTTACCCGTTTCTTTTTCGAAATCTTTTATGTTTTTGTTGTTGACATCCGAACCCGCTTTGTGTTCAGACTTCCATATACTGAGCTATGGTATTTAATGTTTTCATTTTACTGATATCATCATACCTCACTTTTCGCTAATTTTGCAATGAAAAATGTATGTTCTCTTAATTGCATAATAAATTGCTTGGTCCGTAATGTTAGGGGCGTTGGACAATATTATAAAGTAATTAGTAAGTTACGGGGTCGTTCTAAGGTAAATAGAATCTTGTACTTGGGATCATTTAGATAAATCAATATAATCAAAATAATCACACTATAATGAATCTCTAATTTCATTTTGAATCTCGCCATTAGAGTACAGGTCTATATCGATACATTAATTATAAGACCTGGGTCATATTATTTTATGTGCTTTCAAACGATCAATTATTATTGTCATTATTCTTCCAACAACGTTTAAAAACCTTTATTCCATTTAACTGACCGGTGATTCTGCGAATAGTTTTTTATTTTTCTTCCTTTTTGTAATAAAAGATTTCTATTTTTTCGGTTGAAGTGTTAAGACGTATTTGTTGAATATTGCTGCTTATCAAAGCCATATTTTTTTTTATATCATGCCCGGTGAATTCCCATCATTTTCATTCTTTTTCTCATCATTATCACAAATCTTTTTACATAGTTAACTCCCTTGCGTGTTAGCTCGGCATTAATGTATATATATCTGCCATATTCAACCCCAATGTCCCCATATATACACTGAGTTCATTTTTTGTCAAAAGTTAAGATTCTCTTATGCTATATATGTGTTATATAAATGTTCACGACACGGGTGATTTATAATCGTGAAGAAAAAAATTAAAAAAAAAAAGTTATATATGTACTCATCTTCATGTTCCATAAAATATGATTGGTGATCTGTTGGAAATACGAAAATACTGTTCAGGGGAGATCACTCTAACACCTCCAGGCTCCTTACAAAATACTGTTCAGGGGAGATCACTCTAACACCTCCAGGCTCCTCACTGTTGTGGGATGACCGGTCTGGACTTGTTTGAATGACGATGGTAAATATTGTAGTGTTATAGAAGTTCAGTCGTTGGATTGAATGTGCTGTCTATTTCTATAAGTGGACAATGATATAAGTATTCAATCCTATCTCTGAACAGAAAACAAGGCTTTCGATATGACAGCTATGCATGAGTTTGATTTTGAGGAATATGTTCGTGTTCGTGGGGAGATATTTTTGGATTTTTCTGTTCAACGAGTTGTCTCCCTTGTATTAGATGTACACTTTCTACAAGATCAAGTGATTTGTAACTCTCAACAGGAAGACAATCATTTGAACAAAGCATAGTAATCAATATGACAGATTCCAAAGGCAAACCAAGAACTCAGACAAATCACCATTGTCAAAATAAGTCTATCAAATTGAATTTTAAGTGATAAGTCTATCAAATTGAATTTTAAGTGGGAATATTTAACCATTTTAATATAACCAAATGCCAGCAATGAGGACTGCAATACAAGGCTAGCAAAATCAGATTCCAAATTAATTTCTGAGAGTTTGACAGCTGTAGTTGATCTATCAAGAGTGAGTTTGGAAAGCTGAGAAACCTCATACTTCTAAAGGGTATTTAGACGATCTTGATCATGCTTGTGCTATTGAAGGTTTTGGGAACTTCACTGAAAACATTTATTTATATTTTAAGTTAGAACCTCTGTGTACCATTATGTGGTTAAGACTATTGAACTCTACCGTGGACTCTGACAGTTTTACAAGCTTGCAGTGTTTTTTCTTTTATTTAAACTTTGAACTCTCAGAGAACCAGTTATTTTAAGAGAACCAGTTAGTTTGAAAGAACCAGTTAGTTTGGGGAATCCAAGCCATCTAGGACCCCTGACAGTTAGTAACTTTGAGCCCTCTGAAAGGCTTATCAATATTAGGGCTCGGACTTTGAGCCCTTGGAAGGATCTAACAGTATGAGGGCTTAGACTTTGAGCCCTTGGACGATCCTAAGAGTATGAAGGCTCGGATTTTGAGCCCTTTGGTCGGACCTAACAGTATGAGGGCTCAGACTTTGAGCCCTTGGAAGGACCTAACAGTATGAGGGCTCAGACTTTGAGCCCACTTTGAGCCCTTAAGAGGGCTTACAGTCTGCGGAGCTTGGAGGTGGTCAAATCACATTAACATTATTTTTGGTCGTGGTCCACTACTATTTTACCTCAGGAGTATCTTTGTAAGATTTTTAAAACTATTTTTTGTTGGTATTGATTTTCTTGAAAAGCTTTTTAATTGGATAATTACCATATGATAACTCAGGAGATGTTGCTAACTATCAGTAGTATTACACAGCGACAAAGAAATCTACCTCAAAACCTTGGTAACGTGTACATATCTCACTAGTGCTGTCGACTTATTGCTTGTACTTCACATCATCCTATATATTATCATAGTTATATATATTCTATATTCTTTATATATTCAGCACATTTGCACGAATCTATATAAAAGCTCATCACATGATATGGGTGTGTTGGTGTGAGATGTGGGCGTGGTTGTCATAGGTGGTGATGCCATGCCCACCTCTCTCCCGATCTAATTTTTCTCTCTCTCTGTGTATGTGGAGACTACGTGGGCATCAGATTAACTTATACAACAAATACAGGTAATATTCACCTATACACCTGTAAAATATAGGTACACTGTATAAATTACCTTTTAACAATTTCCTTTCTAATTACCTCAATATTTGTTATCTATAAATCAGTTACCTGTTTAATTTCGTGTAGAACTGATTTTCCCTAAAAGTGATTACCTCTAGGAGTCCTTGTACACTAATTACCTTTAAAACATTACCTGTGCAATGATTACCTGTGAAGTAGTTACCTGTACATCTTCATTACCCGCTCTACCTTTAAAATTTTACCTATAAAAATAAATATTTTATATCGTTATACACTTCTACCGTATATATACCTCAGGACAGGTAAGACACCTGTCAAATTAGGCCTTATATACCTCTCTACCTGTTCTTGTGTGTCTATAAATAGAAAATCTTGATGTAATCCAGTAATGATTGTAAGAATGAATACCATTCAGGTATTTCATCGCTGTGAATATGTTACATTTGTAATTATTTGTAGAATTTGGAAATGATGTAATTTTCTGCAGGATTTTCTGAGACATTTGTTGTTATTCCTGTAAATGGGTTATTCATCTCACACAAGAAAACACTGTTTACCTGTTGTATGTTACCTGCTGATTGGATGTGACTTAATTATGTTGGTCTGTATGTGGGAAAACTTTCTGTATATTATATATAATATTTCATTTTTTTTGTACATCAAATTCTGTATGAAGACATTAAGGTCATGCTTTGGAAATGATTCATGTTAAAATTTATATATGTATTTGTTCACGGTAAACATTCTCTGCAATTGTATTTGATTGAAATATGTTTTTTTCATGGTAAAATACCTCTTTTCATGTAAATTATCATGCTATGCTAAATACCTCTGATGAATGCTAAGAAATCTATGTAACAGATATATATATACCTCTGACGATTTTACTGTAAATGTAAGGAAATCTTTAACCTTTCAACCCTGAAAAACAATAATGAACTCTTCCAGCCTCAGTTTTAGAAAAGTTCAAAAGAGTTTTCAGGGGTGAACGAGAAGCATGCTGTTGATACCTCTTACCATTTAATTCAATTGGAAGAAAAGTTTTCTAAGATGCATGTCAGTGTTTTAAAAAGTTTGTTGTCGAGAAAGTTCCGAAAAGCCTTAAAAATATACCGTCCTTTGACATAGCCTGATGTTGATGATACGATTTGTCAAGGGACTAATAGAGTGGCATTCTGGAGCGAATGGTTACTAACTAATTAATTAATAGTTAAGGTGGTAACTGATGATATGTGGAAGGGGAGAATGTGTTCTGATAAGATTGTTAACGATTTATGTATAACTAATAATAAGCTTCTGAATATGCATCAAGATTTTACCTGTAACTGACCTGTACTGTCCCTTATCCACGGTTCGTTAACACCTGTACTAACTTACCTGTGTTTAGCTATCCCCCCCCCTTTTAGGATTGCTTTGTAGCTGTCTTCCTAACTGTCCCCCACTGAACAGATTCACATTTCTTGATTTTATATTTTTTCCTACAATCAAAGATGATTTATTTCTGTTGATATTGTAAATTTTTTATGATTTTTGGAGGAATTGATTTTGGAATATAATAGTGCTGTTTTAATAATGAAGTACCGGTTACTGAAGTTTGTTTCTTTACTACAACGTTTTAGGTGTTCATTTAAGTTGTATTACATAGTTAAACTTGGAGTTTTAGTTTGATGAGTTAAAGAATTTTTTATAGTAGGTTATTTTTAACCTAAGGTGATCTTAATGACCTTTGGCTTACGTATAACCTTTAACCTCACATGACCTTCAAATGTTGTGTGACCTTAGATGACCCAGGGGTCAGCTGAACTAGTGCTGACTTTTTAACCTTTTATTTAATCAATGGTTGGAACAGCCTTTTTGCTCATTGCTTTGTTATAATTCTTATTTTGTTATTTCTCTTTAGTTCTTTTTTTTTTTTTTGTGTATCTACGTGATGGGTCGTTTCCCCGTGGTAGATGATGTTTTGTTTTGTATATACGACGTGTAACGACTACACTCTCTTAACCTACCAAAGATTTTGTTACCTTTGATATTGTATGTACAGCTGTAGGTTGTGATCTGTACTGTCACCCTAACAATGTTCTCTTGTACTATAGTTTATTGTGTGTATAATATACTAATTACCATATACAAAAGTATGAGTTTCATCTGTGTAAGATGTGTATGTATCAGTGAACCTTAGATATTAATACTAATATGAATAATTTCTGTTGAATAGCTAACAAAGGTCAACTTATTTGACCTCTTTGAGTCACACAGTGACCTTGACCTAGTTTTGTTGTAATCAGGTCATAAATGACCTTAAAAAATCTGCACAGAAAATGATGACGTCCATATTGTTCAACAGATTTCTCTCTGCCTTCTGACATATTTTCACAATTGTTTGCTGACAAATGCAATATTTTGAGTACTTTAAGCTCAATTCATTGTTGACTATTTTTCACGGATGCCTTAGACTTAAACTACCTCGAAAGCCATTGTCACATATTTACAAACCATCCAAATTTTCCATGATGCCATTTGGCTTTTTCTGATTGGGTTATACTTTTGATATTGTAAAATTAACATGGCTACCTCAGTGACAGGGCGGGTGTGGGGCACTGCTGTCTGATGTTTGTATTATAACGTGCCTACAACATTCCTGTCACGCTATTTATAGCTATACAGGACTTCCCCATCTTGCTATTTATAGACACAGGGCAACACTGTTATGTTATTTATGTATGCACGACATCGATGTCACGCTATTTATAAACACAGGACTTTTCTGTAATGCTGTCATATACATGTTATTAATAGAAACAAACAATTCTTGCATGGCTCTCTATGGCTATAATAGATGCAGGAATTTTTCCGCATTTTTTAGGTCATCTGACCCGAAGGGTCAGGATGACCTATAGTCGTCATGTTTCGTCCGTCGTCGCCCGCCGTCCGCCGTCCGCCGTGCGCCGTGCGCCGTCCGCCGTGCGCCGTGCGCCGTCCGCGTGCGTTAACATTTCACAATTTTGAAGCTTCTTCTCAAGTTCTAAGACCGGTGCGATTTAGCTGAAACTTGCATGAAATGATCGTGAACATAGTCCCGGACAAAGTGTTGTTATTTTTCGGGGTCGATCTGAATCCAAGATGGCCGCCAAGCTGCTCATTTGAAAACACATTTTTTAACTTTCTTCTCAAGTTCTACTGGTGCGATTTGGCTGAAACTTGCAATGAAAATGATCCTAAATGGTCCCGAACAAGGTGTTGTTATTTTCGGGTCGATCTGAAATCCAAGATGGCCGCCACAGCCGCCATCTTGAAAACCACATTTTGAACTTGGTCTCTGCAAGTTCTACAAAGTGGCAATTTGGGCTGAAACTTGCATGAAATGATCCTGACGGTGGTCTCCGACAAGTTGTGGTTTTGTTTGAGTTGGTTTGCGGGTGCGATCTGGAAATCCAGGATGGCGCCACAGCGCGCCGCCATCTTTGGAAAACACATTTTGAAACTTCTTCTCAAGTTCTACCGGGTGCAATTTGCTGAAACTTGGCATGAAATGATCGCTGACATGGTTCCGACAAAGTGTTGTTATTTTTTCGGGTCGATCCAAAATCCAAGATGGCCGCCAAGCCGCCATCTTGAAAACACATTTTGAACTTCTTCTCAAGTTTCTACCAGTGCGATTTGGCTGAAACTTGGCATTAAATGATCCTGACATGGTCCGACAAAGTGTTGTTATTTTTCGGGTCGATTGAAATCAAGAAATGGCCCGGCCACAGCCGCCATCTTGAAAAACACATTTTGAACTTCTTCTCAAGTTCTTACAGTGCGATTTGGCTGCAAACTTGCATTGAATGATCCTGGACATGGTCCGAAAAGTGTTGTTATTTTTCGGGTCGATCCAAAATCCAAGATGGCCGCCACAGCCGCCATCTTGAAAACACATTGTGAACTTCTTCTCAAGTTCTATTAGTGCGATTTTGGCTGAAACTTGCATGAAATGATCCCTGACATGGTCCGACAAAGCTGTTGTTATTTTTCGGGTCGATCCAAAATCCAACATGGGCCGCCACAGCCGCCATCTTGAAAACACATTTTGAACTTCTTCCTAAGTTCTATACCTGTGCGATTTGGCTGAAAACTTGCATGAAATGATCCTGACATGGTCCCGACAAAGTGTTGTTATTTTCGGGTCGATCTGGAAATCCAAGATGGCGCCACAGCGCCGCCATCTTGAAACACATTTTGAACTTCTTCTCAAGTTCTACCAGTGCGATTTGGCTGAAAGCTTGCTGGAAATGATCGCTGACATGGGTCCGCGAGCAAAGTGTTGTTATTTTTTGCGGGTCGATCTGAAATCCAAGATTAGCCACCACAGCTTGCCTATCTTGAAAAACACATATTTTGAACTTGCTCTCAAAGTTGCTATTAGAGCGATTTGGCTGAAACTTGGTTACAATGACAATGAATGCCTGACATGGGCCCGACAAAGTGTTGTTTATTTTTTCGGGTCTATCCAAAATGCCAAGAATGGCCGCCACAGCCTTCCATCTTGAAAACACATTTTGAACTTCTTCTTCAAGTTCTAAGCTGTGGCGATTTGGCTGAAACTTGCATGAAATGATCCTGACATGGTCCTGACAAAGTGTTGTTTTTAGGGTTGATCTGAAATCCAAGATGGCCGCCAAAGCCGCCATCTTGAAAACACATTTTCAACTTCTTCTCAAGTTCTACCAGTGCGATTTGGCTGAAACTTGCATGAAATGATCCTGACATGGTCCTGACAAAGTGACCCCATATGTAATTAATTTTACTATTGCCAAGGTAGTCAGATGACCGTTGTGGCCCTTTGGGCCTCTTGTTTATAGACATCAAATTCTTTTGCTATAACAAGCTACAGGGAATTCATGTCAAGCTGCAGAACATTGCTAAATGTATTTGGCTAAAGGACATTCCTTTCAAGGTATGCACAGCTACAAGGGATTCCTGTTGAGCTATATATAGCTACACAACATTCCTGTTGCACTATAAATAGCATCAGAGTTATACCTGTTGTACTATGAATAGCTGTGGGGTGTTTTTTCCTGCCATTTAGTGTATTCAGTGCCGGGTGTTTATTATATATCATTGAATATGCAACTGGCTCACAACCAGATTTGTTTTATCAAGTTTACTGTTGTAATATTTCTAGGTGAGGTTTTGGGGAAATGCGTCTAGAGACAGTACAGTGTACACCATGGCAGTGCTCTGTTCCAGATATCAACTCATTGTACCAGGCCTTATTTTGATATTTTGGATAATCATGATAGAGTAAGATTATTTGTCGTACTCAATTAAAATAACAATTGTTTAATCCAATAATTATTACATTTCGTTTTATTTGGGTTTCATAAATGCTCTTTTATTCAGAAACTGCTTTTCGGAATACTTTGCAGTTACCTCCCTTCATTATTTGTTATTTTAACTGAAATGATTTACCTCCCTTCTCCTTCCATCAGATGGTAAAGGCCAATAGGAATGGAAGATTACCTAACTATATAGATCACCATGGTAACGATACAACTGTACTGTACTGATGCATTTCCTCTAGAGTAGATTGAGGGTCAGACATGTTGACCTTGTTTAATCTGTCGAACGTTTGGCTCGTTTAATTATTAAGGATGCTGTATCTTTGTTACGCAGCAGAATCTACCTCTACATTGTCAAATCTGCCTTCATATTTCATATTTTTGTGTGATAAAAAGCAATTGTGAAAAAGTCAATTTTCTTACAAGCATTGATAAAACTGTGTTGTATTTCTAACCATACTGTTTTAATATACTTTTGAAATCCCAGTGTGTGATCAGCATGCTGGAATTAAAAAATTAATCTGATCTTTGGTAACTACAAGCTGAAGTTAAGGAGGATACCAGCGTATATAAGTAATAATATGAATTCTTTAAAAAAAGAAAGGAGTTGGCTATACTGTAGATAAGGACATACTGTTTGGTAATATCTGTTTCTGGTGAGCATTACATCCTCAACTCTTCTGGACAGGAACTGCACGGCTACAATACACCACGCCGCATAGTTCCTTGTCTAGGGAAATCTTAACAGACACCAGATAGTGAAACGACATCATACTATCTGGCTTCTGTTGACCACTGTGGTCAGTTTACTTGACCATTCAAAAGACACCAGATAGTTGTACAACATCATACTATCTGGCTTCTGTTGACCACTGTGGTCAGTTTACTTGACCGTTAAAAAAAACCCAGATAGTGATACAATATCATACTATCTGGCTTTTGTTGACTGCTGTGGCCAGTTTACTTGACCGTTCAAAAGACACCAGATAGGGATACAAACTCATACTATCTGGCTTCTGTTGACCACTGTGGTCAGTTTACTTGACTGCAGCAGACCACTCCTCCTGTTTGGTTCCGTAAGCTTGGAGCTGCCATAGATTTATGTAGATGTGCCCATCACTATTGATGTTGTCTTGGTCAAAGGAAAGCTTGTCTACTATAGAGCTTTCTGTGTGTGATTTTCAAAGTTTTCATCAATTTTATGTCTTTTTTGAATATCATAAAATTATTCTCATCAAATGAATTCTGATTGTGCTGACGGAGATATCGGACTGATTACAACAGGTTTACTAAATACGTCAAGTAATATGGCAATATTTTACCTTCCGTAAACCAGCCGCTGTTTATGTACACACTATAACCTATACATACCATGGTACCGCTTCAATTTAAATAAATTGCTTTCAATATTGACTTTAGCCATAATTGCTATCTTTTTGGCTGTGAATTACAGATGTAAAGTTAAAAAAAAAAAAAAAAAAGCTCTATAAAACTTATACATTTAGAGTATTATTTATTGTTTTCAAGAAATCCAAATTTAACACATGAGATGGAAACTCATTATAACAACCGGTTTCTGACTATGGCTTATGATAGGTAAAATAGAGCATGTTGACGTGAACTAAAATCAAAAAGTTTGTGTGATGGATGTCTATGGAAGGTTGAGTAATAGTCAGTTTGTACATCGTGTGGCATCGTTTTAAAACTTTTTCTTCATTACAGTATAATCATGGGGTGAAACTCTGCCCCGATATCAGTGGACAGAGGTCTTTATATTATCAATATCGCAATCAGACATTAGTGATGAATGTTTTTCCTGGTTAACAAGAAAATGATGAATGAGTGACGGAGAAGCCTGAAGTATGGGAGGGGATTTGGGGTGCTGATAAAGTAAAGCTACCAAATTTTCCGGAGTATAAGTCTCGACTTTTTTCCCAGAAAATCGGGAGTACATACATATAGACCAGACCTTGGGATCTGTTACTCATCGAACATTATTATTATGGAAGTTTGTATTCAGTAAAACTTGAGATCAACAATCCTGTTTAATTACAGTTAGATCACTATAAACAAAACTATTGATAAAAAGGTAATGACTTTAAATTCTGATAATCAGCATTTTCAAGTTGTATAGATGAGTGGTCCGAGTTACCTTCGTTCACTCACCCTTTGTCATTGGCTGGCTATGAAGGTACAGTAAGATTGAGGTGGGGATTGTCATTGGCTGGCTATGAAGGTACAGTAAGATTGAGGTGGGCATTGGGTAGGGTTGAGGAGTATTCCACTTTGACATTGAGGATCCAGAATAGGGTGACCACGATTGACAGTGTTTCGGGGTTCCAATGTGAAGGGATCCATTTTGACAGTTGATTGGGGCCTAGAATGAGTGATTCAGAATTGGTTTGTATAGTCAGACAGCTAATACATCTTATGTGATAGACACCCGACCATTGTTCACTGATATCAGAGCCAAGTTGTAACTCCCTGCTGCTTTGTTAGTTTTTTTACCAGGATAGAAAGCCTCTCAGAGGAGCTAACTTGTATGCAATGTGGGAAGGGAGGGGTGGGCGCGTAGCGAGTAGATTCCTCAGGAGTCCGATCAATCCATGGAGATGCAAAACAAATGTTTCACGTGCCCAATAAGTACTATATCATATGTGTGTGTATGTGTGATGCTGAGAGGCTGGGAGTGACCGCCTAAAAGGCGGACGGGTTGGTAATATTGTATTGTTTTAAACATTAACATTTAGCTTGTATTGTGGCATTTAATCTTTCACATTTTTTCTCCAATCTCTCCAATAATGCATAAGTGTTTATGTTAGAATGAGAATGGAACTCTGGGAGTCTCAGCAGGGAGCCAGGGATATCATTACAGATCCCGGGGTATTAGCTGAAATGTTGAGTTGGAGACCCTGGGAATTTGATTCTCATTGGTTGTTTTGGGAGATTTCGCAGGGAACTCAGTGAAACAGGGAACCCTGGGAGAGATTGATTTTTCACTTGTGGACGCCGGTGTGTATTTTTAGAGGAATTGTAGGGGATCTGTTGTAAGCCCAGTGAAAAGTGGCATATAATTAGATCACAAAAACTCCAGTTATTGAAGTTCAACAAGTAAACATTGATAAAAATAACTGATCTCTAAATGTCAATAACAACAAAGGTCATAAGGTCAGCAGTGACTAATCAGAGATCTCCTACAGTTTCTGTAGTTAGTGTAGGAGAAGAGATAATCTCTCACCATGGTAACGATGACAACGAAACCTTTCTGTAATGGATGACAAAGTACATTTAGTCAGACTATGTTGTCTTGGTGTCTTTGTATATAAAGGGCGTTCCACGCAGTAATACCACACCCTACTCATCCCTCTTCACCCCCACCCCGGGGACATTCGTGTACCCCCTCCCCCCCCCCCTACAACTCCACCCAAGGGACATTCGTGTACCCACTCTCCGGTGGCATAGAAGTTTATGCCACACTGAGTGCCCAGTGTCAGTTGGGTGTACAGATATGTAAAGCCCCTGGTACCCCAAACAAAGTGTTGAAAGGTTTGATAATGACTGGCAGTGTGTTAATGCCCCCCTCCACCACTCAAGTCCACTGGGGGTTGAGGGTAGGGGTGTACAGTGTTAATGCCCCCACTTAAGTTCACTGAGGGTTGAGGGTAGGGGTGTACAGTGTTAATGCCCCCCACTTAAGTTCACTGGGGGTTGAGGGTAGGGGTGTACAGTGTGTTAATGCCCCCCCCCCGACCACTCAAGTTTACTGGGGGTTGAGGGTAGAAGTGTAAAGTGTGTTATTGCCCTCTTCAGATTACTGGGGGTAGAGGGGTAGGGGTGTACTATGGGAGATGAAAACCTACGGTGTTTTGACGGCCCCTTCTGTATCTTATATCAATGGTATTGCAACAAGTCAGCACAAAAATAATTCTATAAATTTTTCTGTAAATTTCTGTGCAAATATTTTTGATACTGAATTCACTCCATGCTATTTTACCATATTTATATGAGAACTGACTAAAGCATTGTAAAGTGAAACCTCAGTGCTGGGATACTGTCGGGAAATAGCCTGAAATCTGGTCATAGACCAGCAAAATGTAAACCGATTAATTACAATAATTCAGGAAGTTGTATTCTTCATCATGATTACACGTTAAACGTTAAAATTGTTTTTAAAAGATTTAATTAAATACCTTGGTGTTACAATTAAAAATGAAATGCCCTTATTGCAATTAAAGATAATTACAAATGAAAAGCTGGATATTATAATCATAATCAATAAAAGGAAATTGAAGTGAATTTTGTAAAATCAACTTTACTCAGCATCTGAGGTTTCACTCTACCCTTTAATCTGTTATGTTACTGGACTCTGTCATTTTTGATACTGACTGGAATTTTGTGAGACCGGCCATTCTGATCAATATATCAGAGTTACTTCCCTTGCTTTATCTCTGTTATCAGAGTTACTTCCCTTGCTTTATCACTGTCAATACTGACTGATGAATGAAACGAAGGGAAATAACTCTGACCGTGAACTAAAGGGAAGTAACTGTGATAGAAGAGAATGGAGAACTTGCAGGGACTGTCAACACGTCGACATTTCCACTCTAAAGTCGCTGCTATAACAATACCTCAATATATCAATGTCCAATATATATATATATTATGTATACTAAATCGTATAGTTGCCATAGAGATCATTACATTGTTAAACCCAAATCTGTGTTTGTTTTCTTTGTCTTATATAGCTATATATTGGTCCGTTTCACAGCTATTGCTTTACTATAAAGGAAACTTTATAACTTAATTTTTTCTATCAGATGTTAATGGAACTTGGAATGTTGAATTAAAAATCTTTCCTGATGTTAAGGAATGTTGTGAAACTAGGCCTTTATCTATCGGAGTTACACTCGGTACGGGTATAACTGATCACGTCTTGTATCAGTCCTGTGATACTGGCGACGTTTGGCACCAGCAGTCATCACTTGATCAAAATCAATTTAAAAAAAAGTCTCTGCAACCGAAAACGTCAAACTTTGATACAAGATGTAACTTATTGACACCGGATGTAGTTACCAGTGAAGTAACGTAGAGATGTCCATAAACGGAAGATATTTATATTCACCACTTCCACTCTTAGCCTCAAAACCTTGCATGTGTACGTAAATTCGTCTGTATAACCTGGCTAAACATGGAGTTCCAAAACGAGGGCAATGTGCAGATACATAATTATGTATATATATTTCTGCTGCGTGTCTTTACCTTCACAGAGAAGACGAATTATTTCTTATCTAGATGAAAAAATATCAACAAGATTTCATAATTGTAATATTTATTTCAACAAAAGAAAGGTCGTCGGCCTTCAGGTCTCGTTTACTGTAATGAGTGATTGGCCTGTTCCTACTGAGGAACAGGTTCGTCACGATGTGTAGATGAGTTTTGCACGGAAGCGATGATAAGTTAGCTATTCTAGTAAGGCTATTTTGAAACAAGTTTTGATTGGTTTACAAAAATGATGTATGTATAAATAGTGTAAAAATAAACTTATAAATATAATGTAAACTTGTATCACGGGGAACGCAAAAGGTATAAATAGCATGTATAGAGCGACTTTCATCATCAACCATTTGTGACGCAGAACTGGTTGTCCACCGTAGTTTGCTTTCTCTCCATCTCTCGAATAGGGGCTTAGGTCAAACGCAAATCTAAAAGTTGTTTTTTGAAGAAAAAATTTACCTAGATAGCCCAGTCGAACGAGCCAGCCGCAGTGACTTTTGTCGCTGTGAATTGCTGTTGGATAATTTAAGAGAGAGCTTTCCGGAATGTCATCATTTATAATTAAAAAAAACGATCTGTACGTATGAAGGACCGCTCATGCGGAGCTATCTTTTCTAAGATGACTTATTATGTCTCTTTATCAATAAGTGTTTGAGTGACCGTGGCAATGGCTGATGACCAAAGTCGCCCGTTTTAATGATTGAATAAGCTTGTTACCGCTTCAGCTGTTTCCGGTAGAGTCCGGTACAATGCGAACCGTATTTGATTTGAACTAAAATTGATAATAAATTGATTGTAATAAATGATGTATGTATATGAAACGTGAATAATTGCATAATAAGCCACTTAAGTGTAAAATACGTTGAGTACCAATTCCATAAAACTGATAGGTGGAACCCGTAACCTTAGCAACAGCGTAATATGGAGGTGCAGGCTACAGTTTATATACCGGTGCATATTTAAAATCCATAGCGCTAAAACGTGGTAGAAGCGTCAACGTGTTAACATTCAAATAAGGCCACAGATGATATAATAAAAAATGCATTAAAACAATGACGCGCTACCCATTGTCCAATGGAAATCACTGTCTCATTTTGTTGTTGGTATACTTGTTACCTTGACGACGTCGGGGACACGCGTTATCTTGATGGATGTTGTTAATTGATTAAACGTTTGTGGTTAATTAATGTTAAATTACAGTAGTTCATTATGGCAGCACTTTCAATAAAATGAAAACATTGTATTGAATACTGAAAATAACGAAGAGAAATATAAATGTTCCTTCACATTTGAAATTTCACCTTGGTCTCATGCGAATCCTACGTATGCGGTGGATTACATGTTAAACCCATTCCCCTAGTTCTAGAACATTTGCACGTGCTTTAAACATTTAGTCCTAGTATGTTTGTGCGCGTGTTTTACATTACACAAATACTCTTCAATAGAACATGTCTTGCACAATAAACTACTGGTATGCTTGCACATGCTTTGCACATCTGTCCGTCCGCCGGTCAACAGTCTTGCTCGGTTACTTGTAAGACAACTCCCGCGCTCATGTTTTCGGTCGTGTACCGGATAACAGATATGTCTTCAACAAGCACATTAGTTAATCCTCACAATTGTTCACTCTCTTTGGAGAACGACACGACTCAGTTGCTACCATTAATCTCCCGATTTTATCGTACTTTTCTTGCCGCCCTCCTCATCCGTCTGGACCTCTCCCGGCTGCAGCGTATCGGGAGGCTCTCGCGCCTTGTACGGCGACTGACCATCCGCGTTGACATTACAGTGTTGTTTGAGGCTTTCCAGCCTCCGAGGTGGTTCCCTGATTTTATTATCCGATATATTGAGTTCGGACAGTAGTGGAAGCTTGCATACAGAATCCGGAAACGTCTCTAGAAGGTTGTCGGAAAGGTCTAGAATTTCAAGGCCCATCATTTTACCAACATCCTGTGGAATGCTTGTAAGGTCATTTCCGGCAGCTCTCAGTATCCGGATCCGGTAGAGGTACGGTAGATCAGCTGGTACCATATTGATATGGTTCTTGTTGACGTTTAGCTCGGTCATGGACGCCAGAACGTCCCAGCGATCCTCGGGGAGACCCATTAACTCGTTGTTGGACAGATCTAAGTAGATCAGTTTATGTAACTCGCCAAAGTCTTCCGGAAGGCTGACAATATTATTATAACATATATTAAGGAACTCGAGTTGGTGAAGTTTGGTCATACCTTCACAGAATTCCCCTATTTTGTTCTGAGATACATCTAATCGTCTAAGATTCTGCAAGTTCTTGATAGCGTCTGGTACCTCTGATATTTCGTTGTTGCACAGATCGAACTCCTCGAGACACCGCAGACGGCACAGGAATTCCGGGATTTCCTTGAGAAGGTTGTTGGCCAATTTTAGGGTCCGAAGCAGCTTCATGTGACCAATACTGGCGGGAACTTCATCTAGTTTAATGTTTGACAAATCAAGGAATGTGATCTGTTTAGCGTAGGTCCGCTCCCCAAGCTGTACAAGCACCGACTTAGAATCCTGTGCCGGTAAGAATACAGGGTTCTGGGAAATGTTCAAGTGCGTAAGAGCTTTTGGCAGCTGTATTTCAGTAAGTGAATTTCCACTGACATCCAATGTACGGAGAAACTTGAGAACATCTAATGTTTTCGGTAACGCCGAAATTTGATTATGCGCTATTCTAAAACTTTCTAGGTTCTGTAGCTTTTTGAGGTCTTGAGGAAGTCCCTGAATCCGATTCCGGCTGAGGTCAATATCCCTAAGTATCTGATGCTCCCCAAAGGATTCTGGAATGGAGGATATTTTGTTATCGGCTGCCGAAAAGTCCTTTAAAGACGTGACACGGCCGATGTTGTCTGGTATAGATTTGAGATGGTTCCCAGACACATCGAAAGTCACAAGACATTTCATTGTTGGCAGATCGTCAGGGAGCGCCGATAGGGCATTACGTGCGACCTTCACCGTCTCGGCCGCTCTTAGTTTCGTGATACCGACTGCCGTGCCCAGTTTGTTACCGGATAGGTCCAGGGTTTTTAGACCCTTAAGTTCATAGAATTTCGATGGCAGGCTCTCCAGCAGATTGTCAGCCACTTCCAGAATTGTCAACCTTTGTAGCTTATGAATATCCTCGGGAAGTGCTCTGATCTGGTTATTGGATGCCTTCAGCGTCGTTAGAGCGAACTGCAGACTCACCACTTCCTCGGGCAGAGACACAATTTTGTTGTGTGAAATATCCAAGAAGCTAAGGTATTTAAGGAATCCCATCTCACGCGGAATGTCTGCCAGTTCGTTATGTGACAAGTCGAGCCAGGTCAAGGTAGTTACCATGTGGATGTTGTCGGGGATCACGGAAATCTGATTAAAGGATACATCCAGAGACTTCAGAGCCGGCCCCTTGACGCTAGCGTCAGGAAGTTCCACTAATTTGTTCTGCTTGAGGATGATGTGCGCACCCAGTTCGTACACCGTCTTCTTGATGGAGCGGATGACGTTATAGGACACGTCGAGATGTGTCAGAGCCGGACACTTGCTGATGGTCTTGGGGAGGGCCTTGATTTTGTTATTGGAGGCATGCAGGGTGTGTAAGGACTGCGCCTTGTTGATAGTGGCGGGGAGGCTCTTTACGGCATTATTCGTCATCTCCAGTGTCTCCAGTGTCTTTATCTTAAATATCGTAGCGGGGATGGCACCGAGTGCATTATTTCGCAGATCAATAAACGTTAACACTTCCAGATCGGAGATGGTCTTGGGTAACTTTTTAAGTCGGTTATTCTCTGCCTGAAATCTCGTGGCGTTGAGCATGATCTCTTCACATTTCCAAATCTCAATAGGGAGCTGCTTGAGACTGTTTGTGGAGAAGTCGACGATTACTGCTTTTCCCTCGCGAGGAAAGTGTTTCCGGAGAGGGGGCGCCAGGGCGATGATTTTACTCCCCGGCCCTGCGATAGGGATGACCTCTGTGTCCTTACTCATGGTGGTCAGGCTGAACTCAGCAACAGCTTCCTGTTAAAAACACAAACAAAAGGTAGGTCAGTATACGCTATACGAATTACAGGACTCTAATTAGGCAAAAAAATGTCTGTTTAGGGTTACAGTGGCAAAAAATAGGGTCGGTAGGTCGACAAGTTTTTTTTTCCATTTTTTTTTTTTTTTTTTTTTTTGTAGTGTCTTTCACTCTAAAATAATGACCGGAACCGGAGTCTGAGATGAATATCTCGACTTTTAATTTTTTTCGTAGAAAAGTAGGGAAAAAATAGGGTCAGGGGTAACCCTAAACAGACATATTTTTTGTTTGGCCTTAAAACCAACTTCAGAAACTCGTTTACTACAGCGACTCTTTGTGTTTTTGTTTTGAAGTGCGTGTGTTTTTGTCTTAGTCGAGTTTCGGCAATTTTCGGTAACCAATTCATTAACACAGTCGGTAAGAATTTAGCCAGAATCTCCCGTGAGCTTTTACGTCTGAACGCTTCAAAGTGATGAATAGATTTTTATAAAGATAAATGCTTGGTTTGATATAACGGGAATATAAAACAAAATCGAAGTGAGTTTAAGTTCCGGCGTCCTTGTCGTCCCGTCGATAGTACTGTGTACTATGCGGGGTGTGAATGGAAGGCTAATATATCACCATGACAACAGCCTCACCGTTCACTCCCCTTCCGGTCCCTAACCAATGCGTTCTATAGATCACACTTCCGGTATGAGTTTAATTAAATGTATACGCTGCAGGTTGTAGCGAAAACTCAATAAAAATTCAATAAATTGACAACTGTATGTTACATACGCATGGTATATATCACGGTATGTCGGGTAAATCAAGGGGAGTATGTATAGTATACTATCGTCACCTTTAAGTTCCGTCCCAATGAAGTGTGCATTACCAGTAAGATAGACATTAATTAAACATTTACAATTACACGCTGAAGACGTACTACGGTAACTTGTTTTCATATGAGCATACATGTAAGCGCATCCTCGTCATGTTCTTCATTCAGGTCTTGAAGACATATGGAGTTTTTGATTACAGAAGAAGAAAAATGTGTTAAACGCCAAATAATGTTCATAATCTCTATTCTTATTGATGATAGGAAACTGTTCAATGCTAAATCATTCGTGTAAAACTTCGTTTGTGTATTTAAAACAAAAATAGCGATTTTGTTTCAGCATCCAACTAAAAGCATTTACAGTAAGTAGTTCCGAGTAGGGAAACGCAGAGTATCTGAACAAACAACAGATCACGTGAACATAATTCGTAAAGTGGAGAATAGTACAAAAATCACTGCTATTGTTTTGTAAATGGTAAATAGTGGCTAAGTCATCAGTACGTCAATAGGCAAACTATGAGGACGAACAGACAGATCAAAGCAACGTGAAATGGAAACAAGTTCTAACTATGTTTATATACTGCAAACTAACTGGTTTTGCGAGCTCCAATCTTAGTGGAAATAGGATTTATCAATTTAAATGGCATTGTGACTAAAGCGTGTGGCATGAAAACATCACAAAGACAATGTAATCGTCACAACTATAACTCAGTTTAGTGATTTTACAGCGAAAGGCGGCAAAATAACGCAACCGCTAAAATGTGAACGTCTACAGTATGATGGAACAAGTGCGAGCTTTTTGTTTGTCCAGATTAGTTTTTGGCCCTGCACCACAATTAGCGTTGACGACAATTAGGAGGTTGTCGAGAGCTACCCGTAAGTAGATTAACTGCTGAGAGACTTTGTTAGAGTGTCATCTAATTTCTAAATAGTATCATATTCATCTCGATTTTCAATTTGATAGCAAACACTCGTGAAATTTACAAGTACTTCTGTGTCGCTGAACTGTAAGTATTGTCTCGTTTAAAACTTTTATATTTTCAGCATATATTTCAGCCCGTATAATTATCTACAAAACTTAATTGATATGCCCTTTTAAAGATATTTCAATATATCCTTTTAAATAGATCTGACTACCTTACAAAACAGTACTGTAACGAGATATGACCCGGTGTGTATACGTGAGCTATGTGTATTTAAATGTAGGCTAAGCCGGGATTACTGGCGTAACATTTTAGTATATATATATCCCATTAAGACACACCGTCGCGACAATCTAATATAGCACACATATACAAACTCGGTCAATATTTGTAATAGGATATTTATCACTTAAATATGATTTTTTTTCTTAAAATACGCGGATTATACAACATATGCAGTACTTATATGCTCAGAAAAACACTTTTAGAAAACAGTTAGAAAAAGTTTGAAAACTTTGTAGCCCAGGTGGACGTGGGTGGGGTATTTAGCGGAATGACTTACCTGACATTCGGTTAGGGTGTGTCCCTTGTGTTTCTGACGTCCCCCGGGACGGGCTGTTACGGTGGGGGTACAGTAAGGAGTCTGACAGTACTCTATCTCCCCATTCAGCAGCCACAGACATGTATTTACACTGGTGCAATACACCCTACGCAGGCAAAGCGGCCTTGGAAACAAGGCCCATAATCCACGTTGCTAAGATTGGGGAAATCTCCATTCACCGAAGAGTTCCTTACGCGCTGTCGTTAGTGTTCACTGGCGCGTGTCCGAGGACAAATGACAAAAGCTTTTTAGGTGTATAGTTCATTATAGGTAGCGACTAATTGCAAGTAGATAATGGATAAGTAGCGAGTGCTCCTTCAATGCCCGTAGGTGTCTTATGTAAACAAGGACTTGTTTACTTTTATCGGTCTGTCAACATGTTAAGCGGTGATCGATATATATATCAAACTACCTGTGATATAGAACGTACAGGTTAGAGAACGTTAATCAAAAATAGCGTGAATTCAAAGCCATTGATACAAAACCAATAGTGATATTAAACTGTAAATTGGGAACCGCTATTGAATTACAAATCATACATCGATACGTATAAAAAATGACGTGGAGTGGAACTATTTAACATAAACCCCCAAGGCTGTGCGGTGTTACAGAAGAATTTACAAAAATTACAGCGAAAAAGAGTTAATTTACATTTGTGTATTTCTATAAGCTCATAGGCGTCTGATCAGACACATCCAAGGGAGTTTGCTACTTTTCTGTTCTATTGTGTTCTTAACGTTAAATAAGGGTCTTTTCTCGTCACACCCCTCCTTAAGTCTTTTGCACTTTCGAGTTTCTGTTGTCTTTTCAACAGGGATTTAGTTAACAGTCTATATACTTATGGACCCATCAGAGTTCCCTAAGACCATTTTAAGGAGTTTAAGGAGTCTAGATAAAAAAAATCGGTAAAAATCATATTCTACTTATACTATAAGTCCTACCTAGGGCGCTCTGGTGGGTCTATAGCTATATTTTGTATATAAACTGTAACTAATTCTCAGATCCCTGGGTCTGGTGGGTCCATGACTACATAAACTGTAACTAATTCTCAGATCCCTGTGTCTGGTGGGTCCATAATTATATAAGCTGTGACTAATTATCAGATCCTTGTGTCTGGTGGGTCCATAACTACATAAACTGTAACTTATTCTCAGATCCCTGTGTCTGGTGGGTCCATAACAACATTAACTGTAACTAATTCTCAGATCCCTGTGTCTGGTGGGTCCATAACTATATAAACTCTTACTAATTCTCAGATCCCTGTGTCTGGTGGGTCAATTACTACATAAACTGTAACTATTTCTCAGATCCCTGTGTCTGGTGGTTCCATTACTATATAAACGGTAACTAATTCTCAGATCCCTGTGTCTGGTGGGTCCATAACTACATAAACTGTAACTAATTCTCAGATCCCTGTGTCTGGTGGGTCCATTACTATATAAATTGTAACTAATTCTCAGATCCCTATGTCTGGTGGGTCCATAACTACATAAACTGTAACTAATTCTCAGATCCCTGTGTCTGGTGGGTCCATGACTACATAAACTGTAAATAATTCTCAGATCCCTGTGTCTGGTGGGTCCATTACTACATAAATTGTAACTAATTCTCAGAGCCCTGTGTCTGGTGGGTCCATAACTACAAAAACTGTAATTTATTCTCAGATCCCTGTGTCTGGTGGGTCCATAACAACATTAACTGTAACTAATTCTCAGATCCCTGTGTCTGGTGGGTCCATTACTATATAAACGGTAACTAATTCTCAGATCCCTGTGCCTGGTGGGTCCATAACTACATAAACTGTAACTAATTCTCAGATCACTGTGTCTGGTGGGTCCATTACTACATAAATTGTAACTAATTATCAGATCCCTGTTTCTGGTGGGTCCATTACTACATAATCTGTAACTAATTCTCAGATCCCTGTGTCTGGTGGGTCCATAACTACATAAACTGTAACTAATTCTCAAATCCCTGTGTCTGGTGGGTCCATAACTACATAAACTGTAACTAATTTTCAGATCCCTGTGTCTGATGGTACCATAACTACATAAACTGTAACTAATTATCAGATCCCTGTGTCCGGTGGGTCCATAACTATATAAACTGTAACTAATTCTCAGACCCCCGTGTCTGGTGGGTCCATAACTACATAAACTGTAACTAATTATCAGATCCCTGTGTCTGGTTGGTCCATAACTATATAAACTGTAACTAATTATCAGATCCCTGTGTCTGGTGGGTCCATAACTATATAAACTGTAACTAATTCTCAAATCCCTGTGTCTGGTGGGTCCATAACTACATAAACTGTAAATAATTCTCAGATCCCTGTGTCTGATGGGTCCATAACTACATAAACTGTAACTAATTCTCAGATCCCCGTGTCTGGTGGGTCCATAACTATATAATCTGTAACTAATTCTCAGACCCCTGTGTCTGGTGGGTCCATAACTACATAAACTGTAACTAATTCTCAGATCCCTGTGTCTGATGGGTCCATAACTACATAAACTGTAACTAATTCTCAAATCCCTGTGTCTGGTGGGTCCATAACTACATAAACTGTAACATAAACTGTAACTAATTCTCAGATCCCTGTGTCTGATGGGTCCATAACTACATAAACTTTAACTAATTCTCAGATCCCTGTGTCTGGTGGGTCCAAAACTATATAAACTGTAACTAATTCTCAGACCCCTGTGTCTGGTGGGTCCATAATTATATTAACTGTAACTGATTCTCAGATCCATGTGGTCTTTTCTGTAAGAGTTGCGTATGGATGTGATGTCGCACGATTGTTTCGGGAGATTGCAGCATTCCATGGTGTGTCTCCTTGTGATAGATCTCATAATATCTGCATCAGATTAATATTACCTGGGTTTAAATAAGTACGTACCATTAACACTCTCTTACCCTAGTTTTCCAGGGATTTTAATGCTGGGAAAAAAGGAATACCTGGGGAAAAACTCAGTCACATGATCTAGCAGTTGACTGTTTACCTTTTTGAAACGGACCCTTATTAATTAGCTCACAGGGAGACAGTTTTCGAATGATATACATTTGTACAACGTGTTTCTCCTGTCATTCTGTATATTTTATTCGTGTGTAATCACTATTTGATTTCGCGCAAAACACATCCATTGTATAGTCCAGTATGGTTTTTTTAAGAAAACACAAACATATATCGATTTGTAACGCTAAAATGTAATCGTGACAACTTTGCCAATATCAAATATTGATAATCAGGGAAATTGGAACATCAGGTGCGTTGTCCACTTCTTTTCACGCGTTAATAACAATTTAAATGACTGCGTATATGTAGTTTATATTTCACCGTTGAAAACAGAATATCCTACAACTCACACTTTCACTCAATTTTAAAATTTGAACTACTGACAAACAATTTATTTGACCATTTCGCTGCCACAGGAATTTCTCTGATTTCCCGAATTGCCACGATTTCTGCTGGCATTTTAAACCTCCCACTATGACGTCATTTATCTATGACGTTTAACCACTTCTACAGAACAGAAAAAGCCGAATATATCACTCGTTGCATGCTCGCTGGTACTTTTGTCGGGGAAATGTTATATATGTAATTTAGATTTTTGTTTCCCAAGAACGCACACTACACTGCTTACGGACAGTAATGTATGAAGTTTGTGTGAGACCTATAGGTTAGTTTTGTAGTTTTTATATTCTATTTTAATTACTTGTTGGTACTTTAGTATTTATAATTGAGAGAAAATGACAACCGTTCTTAAGCCATAGACGAGGGGAGACAACCTCAAGTAATTTCACTCCAGTTCTGTTGGGAGCTATATATATATATATATATTTAGTAACTACATTTTATACCTTTGTTTAAAGAGCACTTGTTTAAAAAAAAATCTTTTGTCAAAGTTTGAATCTGTGTATCACTTAACTATCCTTCAGGTTGTTAAATATTATTCTCAATATCTTTTGGGGTTATGAAGTCATGGACAAAAAACGCTCGGGCATTCTTCATAAAGGCGTCTATGAAAAAGACGGACATTCATGAAAAAGAATGTCCGTTGGTTTTTTGTCCATGACGTCATAACCCGAAAAGCATTCCGAGAGAAAATGAACATGGCGGTGATGTTTAAAGTAAGTGAGCTACAGGATGTTTAAATGGAGTTTTACAATGTACGGGTCATGACACCTCCAAAGGAGATTATGGATGAACATAGTTATGGGCACTGTTTACCACCACAAGTGTAGATTTTGTGATTTTGGCTTGGTTTTTGAGTACCCATTAGAGGCGTGAGGACTTTTCGACCGGACAGGGAAATGTCTACCTAGCATATTTTTTCGTAAAATTCCCGAATCATCAAGCCATAACTTCGTCAATACTTGGCCAATTTTGTTCATCAAGCGCTCACTGGAAAGATAAATTATTTCTCTTTAAGGTAAGATATGCGTTAATGGTGTATATAGCCCATTTATTAAAATAATCAAGCTTTTAAAAAATAGGTCCGTTTTCCTCGACCGCCGAATTCATAGCTTTGATACTATAATATATATATGTATACTGTTGGTTAAAATTTTGCGTGCCAGGTCGCTGTGCTTTCTCGCTATGTTGTGATCATTTGCATTACCATGACTGTGGAAACTAGAAGATCTTTCTCGCTCAGTCTGCTAAAACGAGAAAAATTGTCTTCCAACGAGAAGAAAATAGTAAGATTCACATTCTACAGATATTTTCTGCTTAAGATACATGTACGTTTCTTGTTGTATGTTTCATGATAAGTAATGTAAAGATTGCATTATAATCAATTGAAGTTGTCTGCTAAAAAGAAATGAACTTTCTAAAATTTTCTGCAGGAACACATTGCTCCATCGAGGTTTCTACATGTAAACCCGTTGACGTTCTGTCTTCGTGACGTTGACGCTCTCTCTTTGTGATGTTGACGCTCTCTCTTTGTGACGTTGACGCTCTCTCTTTGTGACGTTGACATTCTCTCTTATGACGTTGACGCTCTCTCTTAGTGACGTTGAAATTCTATCTTTGTGACGTTGACGCTCTCTCTTTTTGACGTTGCCATTCTGTCTTTGTGACGTTGCCATTCTGTCTTTGTGACGTTGCCATTCTGTCTTTGTGACGTTGACTTTCTCTCTTTGTGATGTTGACACTCTCTCTATGTGACGTTGATGTTCTCTTTTCGTGATATTGACGCTCTCTCTTTGTGAAGTTGACATTCTCTTTGTGATGTTGATATTCTCTCTTTGTGACGTTGACATTCTCTCTTTGTGATGTTGATGCTCTCTCTATTTGAAGCTGACGTTCCCTCTTTATGATGTTGATGCTCACTCTATGTGAAGCTGACGTTTTCTTTTTGTGATGTTTACTTTCTGTCTTTGTGACGTTGAGATTCTCTCTTTGTGATGTTGACATTCACTGTAAGTAATATTGACATTCTTTTTTGTGACATTGACATTCTCTCTTTATGATGTTAATATTCTCTCTTTGTGACGTTGACATTCTGTCTTTGTGACGTTGACGCTCTCTCTTTGTGACGTTGACATTCTCTCTTTTTGATGTTGACGTTGTCTTTCTGATGTTGGTGCTCTCTATGTGAAGCTGACGCTCTCTCTTTATGATGTTGATGCTCACTCTATGTGAAGCTGACGTTCTCTCTTTGTGATGTTGACGTTCACTCTTAGTAATATTGACATTTTTTGGGACATTGACATTCTCTCTTTGTGATGTTGACATTGTCTCTATGTGAAGATGACCCTCTCTCTTTGTGATGTTGACGCTCTCTCTTTGTGATGTTGACATTCTCTCGTTGTGATGTTGACTTTTTGTCTTTTTGACATTCTCTCTTTGTGATGTTGATTCTCTCTCTATGTGAAGCTGACGCTCTCCTCTTGATATGTTTACGTTCTCTCTATGTGATGGTGATGCTCTCTCTTTGTAATGTTGACATTTTCTCTTTGTTATGTTGACGTTCTCTCTTTGTGACGTTGCTGTGCTCTCTTTCTGATGTTGCCGCTCTGTCTATGTGAAGGTGACATTGTCTCCGTGTAATGTTGACGGTTCTCTCTTTGTGATGCTGACACTCTATTATTGTGATGTTGACGCTCTCTCTTTATGATGTTGACGCTCTCTATTTGTGATGTTGATGTTCTCTCTTTGTAGCGTTGACATTCTCTCTTAGTAATATTGACAATCTCTAATTATGATGTTGACATTATCTCTTTGTGACATTGAAGTTTTCTCTTTGTGGCATTAACGTTCTCTTTTTGCGACGTTGACATTCTCTCTTTGTGCTGTTGACGGTCTGTCTTTGCAATGTTGACGCTCTCTCTATGTGAAGCAGACCCTTTCTCTTTGTGATGCTGACATTCTCTCTTTGTGACGTTGACATTTTCTCTTTTTGATGTTGACATTCTCTCTATGTGAAGCTGACACTCTCTCTGTGATGTTGACGCTCGCCCTTTGTGATGTTGGCATTCTCTATTTGTGGCGATGACATTCTCTCTTTGTGATGTTGAAGTTCTGTCTTTGTGACAATCACATTCTCTTTTGTGATGTTGATGCTCTCTCTATGTGAAGTTGACGCTTTCTCTTTGTGATGTTGACGCTCTCTCTACGTGTAGCTGATATTCTCTGTTATGTTGACGTTCTGTCTTTTTGATGTTGACGCTCTCTCTCGTTGTGATTTTGTCAGTTCTCTTTGTGATGTTGATGTTCTCTCTTTGTTTTGTTGACCCTCTCTCTTTGTGATGTTGACGCTCTCTTTATGTGAAGCTAACCTTTTCTTTTTGTGATGTTGATGTTGTCTTTATGACATTGACATTCTTTCTTGGGGATGTTGACGCTCTCTCTATGTGAATGTTTTCTCTTTATGATGTCGACGTTCTGTCTTTTTGATGCTGATGGTTCTCTTTGTGATGTTGAAGTTCTCTCCCTATGATGTTGATGTTATGTCTTTTTGATGCGTTGACATTCTCTCTTAGTAATATTGAAATTCTCTTTGTGATAGTGACATTTTCTCTTTGTGAATTGACATTCTCTCTTTGTGATGTTTATGTTCTTTTTTTTTGTGGCATTGACATTCTCTCTTTGTGATGTCGACATTCTCTCTTTTTGATGCTGACGCTGCCTCTTTGTAATGTTGACATTCTCTCTTTGTGGCATTAACATTCTCTCTTTGTGACGTTGACATTCTCTCTTGATGCTGATGCTCTCTCTTTGTAATGTTTTTATTCTCTCTTTGTGGCATTGACATTCCCTCTTTGTGACGTTGATATTCTCTCTTTTTGATGCTGATGCTCTCTCTTTGTACTGTTGACATTCTTTCTTTGTGGCATTGACATTCCCTCTTTGTGACGTTGACATTATCTTCTTGTGATGTTGACATTCTCCCTTTGTGATGTTGAGGTACTCTCTTTGTGATGTTGACGTTCTCTCTTTGTGATGTTAATATTCTCTCTTTGTGATGTTGATGTTCTCTCTTTGTGATGTTGACACTCTCTCTATGTGAAGCTGACCCTTTCTCTTTTTGATGTTGACGTTCTCTCTTTGTGATGTTGACGTTCTCTCTTGGTGATGTTGACGTTCTCTCTTTGTGATGCTAATATTCTCTCTTTGTGATGTTGATGTTCTCTCTTTGTGATGTTGACACTCTCTCTATGTGAAGCTGACCCTTTCTCTTTTTGATGTTGACGTTCTCTCTTTGTGATGTTGACGTTCTCTCTTTGTGATGTTAATATTATCTCTTAGTGATGTTGACGTTCTCTCTTTGTGATGTTGATGCTCTCTCTATGTGAAGCTGACCCTTTCTGTTTTTGATGTTGACATTCTCTCTTTGTGATGTTGACATTCTCTCTTTGTGATGTTGACGTTCTCTCTTTTTAATTGTATGGGTAACCACAGACTTCCCAACTTCAGTTACAATATCCAGACAGTTGATGTATTTATGTATATAAGATTTAGCCTAACAGAGAGTAGGGAAAACTATGGTAGGCAATAAGTTAAAATGTCTTCATATCTCAAATTATGATAAAACAACACATCTTGGACTAAAATGAAAGCCTGTGAACAACAATGTGTCTACTCTATCAAAGAAATAAGCAACTAGAATACAATTGAAAACTTTTATCTTTATTCTTCTGATTCCTTAACAATAATCTATTTATCATATAAGCCATGAAATCTGACACCACGTAAGGAAACCAACAACTGGCATTAACCACGACAATGTAGTGGTTACCATGACAACGCAGTGGTAAGATGTTACCATGACAACAAGTTGTAAACATCACCATGGCGATGCAATGGTAAATGTCACCACAGTAACACTGGATAAGCGTTACTATGACAACGCAGTGGTAAACATTACCATGATAAAAATATATCACAACTAACTTCATGGCCGAAGAGGTAACACCATATTATCTGTAATATAGACTGTGTCTCAGTACACAGAGCTGTATAATATGAGGGGCACCCTGTGGGCACTGTGATGAGATATTCCCGCTAATTCAAGCAAAATCTATATAAAAAGTAAAATATATCTTAAAAATAAAGACAAAATGAGATTCTTATGAGAGATGTTTACACCTGTCTATTGTAAACAACAGAGTTTTCAAACAAATGTCCTACTAAAATATATTGACAGCAAATATGGTCCACCATTTTTAAATCTTTTTAAAGTAGCTTTTCTGTTTTTCATACCAATGTAAAATTAGTTACAGATAAGAAAAATAAAATTATGAAATCATGCCAATGTAAATGAAAAAAATGCCATACTTTCAAACATAAACTTCACAGAATTCAACGATTTCTCGTCTGTTTTGATTGAGTGAAAATGTTTTGATATCTATAATACACCGCGGTAACAGCTTTTAGTGGGTAACTATAGCAGGTTCATGTAAATTGTTGAGATTCATTAAAATGTTAAGAGCACAAAAAAAAAGAAAAAAACCAAAACAAAAAACAACCAGTAATATATATATAATATATAGATATCTTATAAATAATAAAATGACTAAATTTTCAGTCTGTGTAAAGTCAACTGAGAAAAAAACATTAAAGAGTAAAAAGTAATTGCACAACCCTTCAAGTCTAATAACAACTAAATATGCTTATTATTCAGCCTGATATCATAGAAAACTAGATAGATAATATTAATCTAAGTAGAGGTGACCCTGATGTAAAGTTATATCTAAGAGGAACCCTAATGTAAAGTTATAACTCAGGTGGACCCTGATGTAAAGTTATAACTCAGGTGCACCGTGATGTAAAGTTATAACTCAGAGAGAACCCCGATGTAAAGTTATAACTAGGGGAACCCTGATTTAAAGTTATAAATAGGGGAACCCTGATTTAAAGTTATAACTCAGGTGGACCCTGATGTAAAGTTATATCTAGGGGGACCCTTATGTAAAGTTATATCTAGGGGAACCCTGATGTAAAGTTATATCTAGGGGAACCCTGATGTCAAATTATATCTAAGGGGACCCTGATGTAAAGTTATATCTAGGGGGACTCTGATGTAAAGTTTTATCTAGGGGAAACCCTGATGTGAAGTTATATCAAGGGGGAACCCTGATGTAAAGTTATATCTTAGGGGACCCTGATGTAAAGTTATATCTAGGGGAAACCCTGATGTAAAGTTATAGCTAGGGGGAACCCTGATGTAAAGTTACAGCTAGGGAGACCCTGATGTAAAATTATAACTAGAGGGAATCCTGATGTAAAATTATATCTAGGAGGAACCCTGATGTAAAGTTATAGCTAGGGGGACCCTGATGTAAAGTTATAACTAGAGGGAACCCTGATGTAAAATTATATCTTGGGGGACCCTGATGTAAAGTTATATCTAGGGGAACCCTGATGTAAAATTATAACTAGAGGGGACCCTGATGTAAAATTATATCTAGGGGGACCCGGATGTAAAGTTATATCTAGGAGGAACCCTATGTAAAGTTATATCTAGGGGAATCCTGATGTAAAACTATATCTAGGGGGACCCTGCTGATGTAAAGTTATAAGATATTAATATCACAAGATTGGCTATATAAAGAGATATGTTACTGTGGGACCTTGTCATGTAATATATATAAGCTCAATTAGCATAGGCAGTCAAAATGTGCAGCCAGTCAATGTGTTCAAGGAAGTGTTATGAAATTAACACATGAAGATTCAATGTGAACTTTGACCTTATTTGACCTTGATTGTATCGTGACCTTTACAAACTCAGTACACAATGACCTGCAATACTTGTTAGGAAAAGGTACAATTAATAGGTCATTGAACTCCTTTTTAATATCATTCTCCCGTTTAAAATCACATTTCTATTAATAAGATTTTTTCTTTTAATATCATAATTCTGTTAACATCATATTCTTTGTAATATCATATAATTTACTGGTATTTTAGTTCCTTGTATGCTTTCTTTTTCTGTATATCATTTTTATTCTATTGTTAATTTTCCATAATGTTTATCTATTGTTTATGAATTCCCAGTGACTCCTATCGGTGATTACCATTTTCTACAGAAAGCAAGGCTAAAGCACGAGTATGTATTAATACAATTTTGAGTCATAAATTAACTTTAATCCAAATTAAAATTGAACCAGGAAGTTTATAGCTTAAATGTGAGAGCTTTCAATGGTTTTTCCAGACATTTTTGGTTATGACTTCAGTATACAACTCTGCAACTAATGTGAGAAGTATCAATGTTTCCAGCATTTTCTGGTAATGTCTACATTATGAAGTTCAGGTCTTAATAAGAGAGGTTTCAATGTTTCCTATTTTGGTTATGACTCCTATATTTGGTGTGATATATTAGTTTAGATTAAGTTCCACTGTGGATTCGTATTTATAAGCTGACCTAGCACTGTGACCAGCTCAGCATTAAAACATACATGGTCATATCATTATCAGTGTATGTTTCTTTGTCATAATAAACAAAACCAAAAAAAAAAACAAAAAATAAAAATTGCAAACAGTTTCACATGCCTTTCTGCTTCCTTTTTTGAAAAGAAAATATACAGTATTTTGATAGCAGCCAGTCTTAAAACTTATTTTAAAGACTGAAAAGAGGAAATGTTTGAAACATATATAATTATGTATATAATATACATCACTACAAATCAACTCTCGGACTCTCTCAATCCTGTATATACACAAACATCTACTTGCATGCGACACTCACCTACGTACAACCATACACACATGCACTCAACGCACACACTAATCCTAGTCACAGGCGAATATCCCCGCCATCAAAATATACAAAATATCAACTACCCAGGGTTCTGTCATGCCTTGAGATGGGGAGGCCAATCACTTCCACGTGTACAGTGTTACAGAATACTACTGTCTATCTGGTATAACATAAACAGCCACCAGGTGGTGCTCTACAGCACAACCCTGCCATATCGGGGACCACAGCGGTCACAACCTACCACAATGGGGACCACAGCAGTCACAACCTACCTCATCAGGGACCACAGCAGTCACAACCTGCCACATTGGGGACCACAGTGGCCACAACCTGCCACCATGGGGTCCACAGCAGTCACAACCTACCTCATCGGGGACCACAGCAGTCACAACCTGCCACATTGGGGACCACAGCAGTCACAACCTACCCGCGGGGACCACAGCGGTCACAACTTGCCACATTATGGACCACAGAATTCACAACCTGCCACAATGGGGACCACAGCAGTCACAACCTACCTCATTGTGGGCCACAGTGGTCACAATCAGCCACCATGGGGACCACAGCAGTCACTACCTGCCACGATTGGAACACAATCTGTCAGGGTTGTGCTAGGGACCTATAACCTACCATTGTATCACAGTATCACCCTGTTATCAGGGTGTAACCGTGATTTATCACAGCCTGATGTCATCAGTCCTCACTTACCCAAAACCTAGTGATGTCATCAGTCCTCGCTTACCCAAAACCTAGAGATGTCATCAGTCCTTACTTACCCAAAACCTAGTGATGTCATCAGTCCTCACTTACCAAAAACCTAGTGATGTCATCGGTCCTCACTTACCCAAAACCTAGTGATGTCATCAGTCCTCGCTTACCCAAAACCTAGAGATGTCATCAGTCCTTACTTACCCAAAACCTAGTGATGTCATCAGTCCTCACCTACTAAAAACTTAGTGATGTCATCAGTCCTCACTTACCCAAAACCTAGTGATATCATTACTCTTTGCTATCTACAACCAGTCCCTGCTAATCTTCAATCTATTGTTGCCATCAACATTAACTCATCAGATACCCTGTGATGATAGTTATTGGGTTGTGGCAGAAGTTACTATGGGCAACACTGTGCTTGTGGTAACCACAGACAACTGTGTGGTAAAGGTTACTATGGGCAACACTGTGGTTGTGGTAACTATAGACAACTGTGTGGTAAAGGTTACTATGGGCAACACTGTGGTTGTGGTAACCATAGACAACTGTGTGGTAAAGGTTACTATGGGCAACACTGTGGTTGTGGTAACCACAGACAACTGTGTGGTAAAGGTTACTATGGGCAACACTGTGGTTGTGGTAAC
>SAYR01036617.1:1191400-1225254 GCA_004382745.1 Argopecten irradians irradians | reverse complement strand
ACACTAGGACATCACTGACCCAGACACTAGGACAACCCTGACCCAGACACTAGGACATCACTGACCCAGACACTAGGACAACCCTGACCCAGACACTAGGACATCACTGACCCAGACACTAGGACATCACTGACCCAGACACTAGGACATCACTGACCCAGACACTAGGACATCACTGACCCAGATACTAGGACATCACTGACCCAGACACTAGGAAAACCCTGACCCAGACACTAGGACAACCCTGACCCAAACACTAGGACATCACTGACCCAGACACTAGGACAACCCTGACCCAGATACTAGGACATCACTGACCCAGACACTAGGACAACTCTGACCCAGACACTAGGACATCACTGACCCAGACACTAGGACAACCCTGACCCAGACACTAGGACAACCCTGACCCAGACACTAGGACATCACTGACCAGACACTTGGACATCATTGACTAGACACTAGGACATCACTGACCAAGTCTTTCTATCACTGTACTAAAATTAAATTTCTTATATTTGTGACCAGCAACAGTAGTTTCTGTATCCATAACAACCACATAAATTCTGTTTCCCTGGTTACCAGCAACAGTAGTATTTGTAACCATAACGACCAGATAAATTCTGTTTCACTGGTTACGAGCAACAGTAATATCTGTATCTATAACAACCACGTTAGGTCTGGTATTTCTTGAAATAAATGAACTTCTGTATCTAGGGACACAAAAGGTACACATTTCTGGTGACAAATATCACTGGTATTGGTATCCATAGCAACCAGTGATAAAGATTTTCATATCCATAACAACCATATATAGTCTATTCCCTGGAAACCAATAACAGTGACACCCCTATCCCTGATACCATCACGGTAATATCTGTAATCGTGGTCACCATCACGGTAATATCTGTAATCGTGGTCACCATCACGGTAATATCTGTAATCGTGGTAACAGCAAAAATCTGTATCCCTGGCCATCAATAACAAAGATTTCTGTATCCATGGGGACCATAATAGCTATATCCATGTCCTTGGCGACGGCACAATGTCTGTATCCAGGGGACCACCAACAGTAATGACCGACAGCAGTGTGTAACATCACAGACATGACACTCCCCAGAGTTGGTCCTCAATTCCCCCTGTCTATCACTAGCCTCGTGTCTATATAGGGTTAAACAACACCTGTAATAAACAACACAGCGTCAGTACAAATCTACTGTCTATCACTAGTCTCAGGTCTATATAGGGTTGAACACCTGTAATAAACAACACAGTGTCAGTACAAATCTACTGTCTATCACTAGCCTCGTGTCTATATAGGGTTAAACAACACCTGTAATAAACAACACAGTGTCAGTACAAATCTACTGTCTATCACTAGCCTCGTGTCTATATAGGGTTAAACAACACCTGTAATAAACAACACAGTGTCAGTACAAATCTACTGTCTATCACTAGCCTGTTGTCTATATAGGGTTAAACAACACCTGTAATAAACAACACAGTGTCAGTACAAATCTACTGTCTATCACTAGCCTCAGGTCTATATAGGGTTAAACAACACTTGTAATAAACAGCACAGTGTCAGTACTAATCTACTGTCTATCACTAGCCTCGTGTCTATATAGGGTTAAACAACACCTGTAATAAACAACACAGTGTCAGTGCAAATCTACTGTCTATCACTAGCCTCGTGTCTATATAGGGTTAAACAACACCTGTAATAAACAACACAGTGTCAGTACAAATCTACTGTCTATCACTAGTCTTGTGTCTATACAGGGTTAAACAACACCTGTAATAAACAACACAGTGTCAGTACAAATTTACTGTCTATCACTAGTCTTGTGTCTATACAGGGTTAAACAACACCTGTAAAAAACAACAAAAAATAACCTTTTATCTGAGACCATTGCAACCAAATGTTCCTCCATTTTATTTCAATGGTAACCTTTATTTAAGCATTAACTAAGGATGTGTCAATTCACAGATACCCATCTCTTACAGCAAGTAACAAAGTATAAAAACAAAATGAATTTCAAAACAAACAAGTTCTATCACCATTTTATAGAAACCTGTATATAGGGACCTAGTTACCATGAAAATGTGTAGGTACATGTTGATACCTACTTGAATTAGAGTGGTTCATTCTCCTCTGTCGGGGATTGTAACCGAAGTTGCTCATTATCAGGGAAAAATATACTTGGTTCTGTGTTTCGACGCTTTATCTTATTTTTGCTTTTTTTCAACATTGTTGCCTGAAATTGAAACAAAATTCATATTACAGCACAGTAAAACTTGTTTATAGCAAACATGCTTACAATACATGGTTATAACATGAATTGGCATTCTATGTCAAGATTCCTTTAAGATGTCTGTAATACATGTATGATGAACTACCCGATATGCTTATAATGAAGTGCCACATTGTTTTATCGTTTCCATACTGTATTAGACTCTGTTGTAAAATGATCTACTCCATTCAGCTTTATACAGAAATCCAGCGCTAAAAGGTATGCTGACAAAATTGGTTATTCACCAATTTTTTATTTTGTCTTTAAAAGATTCATTGCTCAATAAACTGCACCTTTAATGCTGATCAAAGCTCTACAACTTGTACTACGTTAAATGCTGATTAAAGTTCTACTACTTGTCCTACCTTTAAATCTGATCGAAGTTCTACCATTTGTCCTACCTTAAATGCTAATCGAAGTTCTACCACTTGTCCTACCTTAAATGCTGATCGAAGTTCTACCACTTGTCCTACCTTAAATGCTGATTAAAGTTCTACCACTTGTCCTACCTTTAAATCTGATCGAAGTACTACCACTTGTCCTACCTTTAATGCTGATTTAAGTACTACCACTTGTCCTACCTTTAATGCTGATCGAAGTACTACCACTTGTCCTGCTGGCTGTACCCAAGGCTCACCGTCTACCTGGACAGGTATGTCTGCTAGCAACGTTATCCGTAACTAAAACAAAATATTGTCAATCATAAGATATCCATAATTAAAACAAAATGTCATGTCAGCAATGTAATCGTAAACAAACCATCATCACAATTAGATCTGTAGCTATTAAAAGCTTCCATTCATATGTGATCAATTATTGAGAAATAGAGCCGACAATAGATCAGAATATCATCAATTATCATCAGTAAATACACCAGCTATAATTAGCTTCAAAGAAATCTGTCAATCTTGACGAAACTTAAAAGTTTCATGGACATTTTTATCCCCAAGCATATCCCTGTATCTCATCCTTACATGTTCCCTCTGTACTATTGGTATCCACAAGCGTAGGCCTCCATGTATCTCATACTTACATGTCCCCTCTGTACTATTGGTATCCCCAAGTGTAGGCCTCCCTGTATCTCATACTTACATGTTCCCTCTGTACTATTGGTATCCCCAAGTGTAGGCCTCCCTTATCTCATACTTACATGTCCCCCTGTGCTATTGTTACCCCCAAGTGTAGGCCTCCCTTGTATCTCATACTACCTGTTCCCTGTACAATGGTATCCCTCCAGAGCATAGGCCTCCCTATGTATCTCATACTTACTATGTCCCCCTGTTACATTTGTATCCCCAAGTGAAGGCCTCCCTGTATCTCATACTTACATGTCCCCCTGTACTATTTGTATCCCCAAGTGAAGGCCTCCCTGTATCTCATACTTACATGTCCCCCTGTACTATTCCTATCCCCAAGTGTAGGCCTCCCTGTATCTCATACTTACATGTCCCCCCTGTGTTATTTGTATCCCCAAGCGTAGGCCTCCCTGTATCTAATACTTACATGACCCCCCTGTGTTATTAATTTCCCCAAGTGTAGGCTTCCCGGTATCTCATACTTACATGTCCCCCCTGTACTATTTGTATCCCCAAGGGTAGGCCTCCCTGTATCTCATACTTACATGTCCCCCTGTGCTATTAATTTCCCCAAGTGGAGGCCTCCCGGTATCTCATACTTACATGTCCCCCCTGTGCTATTCGTATCCCCGAGCGTAGGCCTCCCTGTATCTGTCCCATGTGCACCACACCTGTCACTCCCACCACTTCAAGATTACCATCATAATGGTTTGGCTTAGAAAAATGATCCTCTCTCTCTGGGCCCCATGGATTGGATCCAGACCCCCAACTGTGTAAAACAAAGAAAGTCATGTAAATACAACATCTTTGGTATTAAGTTTACAAAGATAACAATCTAAACATTTATTTTTATACAGCTTGGGTCCTCAAGAAGTTACTGCAAAACTTTTTTCTTTTGTGGCAACTAAATTTCATGATTTCGATTTTCCACCTCTGGTCGATTGTTTAAATCCAATGTGGGGCAGTTGCAACCTACTGACCGCAGGTCAGTGGTTTTTCTTCTGGTACTCCAGCCGTCCTCCACCAACAAAGGTAGCACATCCTTATATGACCCTGGCTGTTAAAAGTATGTTAAATTAATCCTACCAAAAGTATATTTATCCTAATGATAATAAGTTTTACAGGTGAGATATAGTATAAGTATAATGACAGTATAACGACAGGTGAGATACAGACTTACCTGAGTATATAAGTAAAACGATTGGTGAGACTTACCTGAGTATATAAGTATAACAACTGGTGAGACTTACGTGAGTATATAAGTATAACGACAGGTGTGATACAGACTTACCTGAGTATATAAGTATAACAATCGGTGAGACTTACCTGAGTATATAAGTATAACAACTGGTGAGACTTACGTGAGTATATAAGTATAACGACAGGTGAGACTTACCTGAGTATATTGAGTATAATAATTCCCTCGACTGGAGGAAGTTCCACTGGTTTCCCATCCACCTCCAGTCTCATATGACGATGTAAATCTTTACATGCTTTTCTGTTTACCATCTTCCGTAAACCAATTTTCAAATACATTCCCTTATTATGTAATCTGAAAATCATCAACGATATTCACTTATTATGTAATCTGAAAATACCAAAGATATTCCCTTATCATGAACTCTGTGCTGTGCTTACTTATACATTTAAAAAATCCTACTCTACTTTAAAATGTCCAAAAAAAATAAAATAAAAATGGCTGACTTTCAGCCATCTGGTTGATGGAACAGTTCCAAAATGCCATATGAACAACTAGGGTCTTAACCTACATATGAAAATTTTAGAAAGATCCCTTCAGTACTTTCTGAGAAATAGCCATAACAAACTTCAACCAATAAAATACAAGATGGCTGCCATTGGGAACCTAAATATGAAATTTGAGAAAGATAGTGGTAACAAGAATTGTTAATGGACAGAAAGTAGACAGACCAAGGACGAAAGATGATTTGAATAGCTCACCATCATCAGATGGACACCAATGAGTTCTTAAATAGAAATGAAAGTGAAACAACAGTACAACCTGTCTTAGCGACCAACTCTGTACGAAGACTACCTGCTTAATAAGACAGCTTTGTAAGGTCCAAATGACAAATTTCAACACAATATGCTATGTTTAAAGACCTCTTCTTAGTCATATTTGGTGGTCTTTATAGACAGGTTTGACTATGACATTTTTCGTCCTATTGGGTGGTCTTTATAGACAGGTTTTTACTAACATTTTACAACCTATTTGGTGGTCTTTATAGGCAGGTTTGACTATAACATTTTTCATCCTATTGGGTGGTCTTTATAGACAGGTTTTTACTATCATTTTACGAACTATTTGGTGGTCTTTATAGGGAGATTTGACTATAACATTATTCGTCCTATTGGGTGGTCTTTATAGACAGGTTTTTACTAACATTTTTCGACCTATTGGGTGGTATTTATAGACAGGTTTTTACTAAAAAATTTCGTCCTATTGGGTGGTCTTTATAGGCAGGTTTGACTATAACATTTTTTGACCTATTGGGTGGTCTTTATAGACAGGTTTTTACTAACAATTTTCATTCTATTGGGTGGTCTTTATAGACAGGTTTTTACTAACATTTTTTGACCTATTGGGTGGTCTTTATAGACAGGTTTTTTACTAACATTTTACGACCTATTTGGTGGTCTTTATAGGGAGATTTGACTATAACATTATTCGTCCTATTGGGTGGTATTTATAGACAGGTTTTTACTAACATTTTACGACCTATTTGGTCGTCTTTATAGGGAGATTTGACTAAAACATTATTCGTCCAATTGGGTGGTCTTTATAGACAGGTTTTTACTAACATTTTTTGACCTATTTGGTGGTCTTTATAGGCAGGTTTGACTATAACATTTTTTGACCTATTGGGTGGTCTTTATAGACAGGTTTTTACTAACATTTTTCGTCCTATTGAGTGGTCTTTATAGGCAGGTTTTTACTAACATTTTTCTACGTATTTGGTGGTGTTTATAGGCAGGTTTGACACTAACACTTTTTTGACCTATTGGGTGGTCTTTATAGACAGGTTTTTACTAACATTTTTTTGTCCGATTGGGTGGTCTTTATAGACAGGTTTGACTATAACATTTTTCGACCTATTTGGTGGTCTTTATAGACAGGTTTTTACTAACATTTTCCGACCTATTTGGTGGTCTTTATAGGCAGGTTTGACTATAACTTGCTATAAACTAGCAGTACCTGCTATTGAATTTGTCTGGTTTTTCCTCGCGTGCGATATGGAAGTCGAGACAGAGGTCGGCGTCGATACCAATACCGAAGTAATTGTTCATCACAAAGATAGTGGTTGTGTCTTCATTAGTATTGGCAGAGTTGGTGTCATTGGCGATGGCTACTCTCGTGTCGTTCTGTTCCTTCTCATTGGGGTGGAAAATAACTGTCCATCTGTGTGAAAACAGGGGCATTAATAAGTACACAAGCTAAAAATAGCATCCTTAGAATGAATATACGTACCCGGCCTACTATACCTTTCGGCCGGGTACGAATTGGTCCCTATGTGTCGTAGTGGAGCACTGCCCCCGAAAATCACTCGGGCACAGTTTTCTATATTTTTTTTGTAGGTTTCCAACTATTTTATACGTATACATGCATTTACATATCATTTTTGTCCAAAACAAACATAACTACTATTCTTTATATCTACCGTACCACTCACACAACGTCAAATTCACAATTTGTGGACTTGTCGTATAAATTCCCTTCATATGTATTATGTAAAAATATAATGCTTTGATGAGAATTTTATATTCAATGTGTTTCAGTTTTATCGCCTAGTAGGTAAGCGATATCAAACAAGTACGATAAAATGCAAACAAACCTTTAATAATGGTTTGTATAATCATTTCTTTGCTCCATTAGCAGTAATAGGCACCAATTGTAGCTCTAAAGACGACAACATTTTCTGTCTAAAAGTCTTTTGAGCTACAATATTGCAACTATAGCATCCTGGCTAGAGGAGCAGTCATTCTTTTTTGAGACTCATTACATGTCTATAATAATATAAGAAAAATATTTGTGGATTCAAACATTGAATAGAATTCCTATCAATGTAAAAGATGTAGATATGTCGCGGCGGACGACACACCAGACAAGAACTGAGTGACGTAGCACACAAGAAGTGCTACATGTCATGACCTATGACCTTATGACCTGGTTGTGCTGACTACGGCCGGAGATTAACATTTTGTGATTTCACGACAAAAATAAATTTGCACGCAAAAGAAATCACATTAGATGTTATACCATCTGTGATATGCTGGATATTTTATAGGTAAAAAGTCATCTAGTCTACATTTCCTAGACTTCTACAGAGTTATCTGCCCTTGCAGCTAAGTATCCATACACTTGATGTTAGTGTAACATCACAATTGTCAAAGACATATTTTTTGCTCAAAAGATGATTATTTATATATACCTACCCGTAAAGACAGACAACTCTGTAATATGCGAAGACGGAATAATTTGCTTGGATATTCACAAATTCAGCGAGTCTTAACTTATTATTGAATGAAAAGTTATAAGAAATGTCTGTTATTGTCTCCATGCATTTATTCATTCCAACCCTGCAGACACATTTGAATCCTTCTGATTCAAAGACTGGAACAGTTCATTGTGAATTATCTGGGGTAAATTCTGTGTAGAGAGTACTCACCGATCTAACTTGATCTCCTCTGCATCTATAACATCCCTAAGGAGATTGAGTGGGTCCTCGCCGCCGGTGTAGCCGGGCCCCCACCGTAGCACACGCGCTAGGTCATTACCTGTGCCCAGGGGTACAATGGCTAGGGGTGGTGACTGACACACAGCATCCTGTCCGACATTATCCAGACACGACAGGGCCCAGCCCACCGTACCGTCACCCCCACAGGCCAGGATTTTGTAGTAAGGTATATTACGGAACACATACAGCCTGAAAAACACAAATAGTAACTGTTCTTAGGCTAGGTTTGTAGTTATATTATGGAAAACATACAGCCTGAAAAAACACAAATAGTAACTGTTCTTAGGCTAGGTTTGTAGTTATATTACAGAAGACATACAGCCTAAAAAAACCACAAATAGTAACTGTTCTTAGGCTAGGTTTGTAGTTATATTACGGAACAAATACAGCCTGAAAAAACACAAATAGTAACTGTTCTTAGGCTAGGTTTGTAGTTATATTACGGAACATATACAGCCTGAAAAAACACTAACAATACTTATTTATTGGCCAGAATTTGTAGATGCATTTTGGAACCTACAGGAATTTGCAAACACAAATTGAACACATTCATAGAATTTTTGCACACTTTATAACATAATTCAAGTAAAGTTTTTATCTTGGTTGTACATTTTATTAGGAGATATACAAACTAGAACTGTCGCCAGAGTGGACAACTAATACATCCTGCTGTACAAATTTAGTTAAAACTCTATCAACAGGGGGCATTGCAGAACCCTTTATAGTTTACTGAATATCCCTTTATGTCAAGAGTTCTGTGTATGAAAGTTTATCAAAATCTGTCAAGTAGTTTAGGAGGAGTTTTCCGGACAAAGTTGTCTACAGACAGACAGAAAGACGGAGGAACAGACTACTGGATTCCAGTTTATTTCCCTTAACTTTGCTGTGGAGGTTATCATGAACACTGCATCATTCAATAGATATTCCATTTCTCCCATACTTCACAGGGATATCCCGTGGTTGCTAGGTAACTCTATCTTACACAGAGGGGTATAAGTAAGCTCACACGCACTAGACAATTATGTTACATCATCAATAAATGCGGCATAACCGCGGCGTGCATTGTAGATGACGTCATCAATTTTGACCCATAACATTGTTTCTGCATAATGGCGCAATGAAACAGCTGGAAACAAACAGGAATTTCGTGTTTTTTCTACAAAGTATGGGAGAAAAAGAATCAAACATGGGTCTATCAAGTGGACAGGGATGTCTCAACCTCGTGAAAGATATTGGCCGTCAACCCTCGGCAAGCCTCGGGTTGACCAGCCAAAATCTTTCACTCGGGTTGAGATTTCCCTGTCCACTTTACAGACCCTTGTAAGATTCTATTAGTCCTGCTCTACTTACCCTGGCAGGGGGCCGCCAGTCTCTAGATTAAACACTTGGTGAGGATTTAGAAGTTTGCGAAAGGAAGTTATGAGTTCTAGGCCCTGACAACCGCCACTCTTTACATTGACAAAGACGAGTAGTGGGTTAAAGTTCTCTGGGATCATATGTGACTGAAACCGAAAATAATATATACAATTAGAAAACTTTCTGGGATCATATGTGACTGAAACCGAAAATAATATATACAATTAGAAAACTTTCTGGGATCATATGTGACCGAAACCGAAAATAATATTTACAATTAGAAAACTTTCTAGGATCATATGACTGAAACCGAAAATAATATATACAATTAGAAAAGTTACCAAAAATAGGATTTCATAGATCTACCCAAAATATTACCGTAAATGTAAAGATTTCATAAATCTACCTAAAATATTACCGTAAATGTAAGGATTTAATAGAACCAACAAGATTTTAGGACAATTGTTACCTGAATGTTAGGAAGTAATAGAACAAGTAGTGGTTTTTCATCGAACACCGAGTCCTGTAAGATATTGAACACACGGGAAGCCTTTTCCGAGTTTGTGTAGACTAGAACCAGGGCTCCGTATTCGTAGTAGATTACATCAAACTGGTTCCATTTATTTCCTGAACAAAAGTCAATAATTTATATTTTAGTCTCCTTAATATCTTGTATTCCTGTCGTGAAATCTTGAAGAATGTGATTAAATCTGATTACAGATGTAATATCTGTGTTCCCCCAGAAATCTTGGAAAACTAGAAAGCATGGGCATCAAAATCAAAAACAAATGAATTCATAAGGACATCTTTTAATCAATCCTCATTACCTTGCTAATTAGGAAAAATGCAGAAACTTGAGGGTTCAACCAGATCAAGGTTTCAACAGCGAGCTCTAAATTTTCTGGGTACTAAAATACAGACATACCTGCAAAAGTCATTTGTCCATTATAGACCTTTATTTGTCCAATGGTTGGGCTTTGTAGACAGGTTTCACCTTATGACAAGCATTAACTAATTCATCCCTGAAATATCATAATGGACTGGCCTAGTCTTTGATGTAGAAGAGCCTAAAATGTGTGTTCAGGGGTGAATGAGTTAAGATAGTGAAGAGTAAACTCACCCTTGCCCACGATGTCGAGAAGGATTTTTTCATACTGTCGTTGAGACAGTCCCGTGGGGAGGTTACCCACAAACATGGAGATAGCAGGCCCATGGGGGTCCTCTCTTTGTTGGAGGTAAAACCGCGTCATACGGTTCTGTCGCAGCGAATCCTGAAATCAAAACAACATTAACTCCATAAAGGGAAACAACTGTCAATTTGGTAGTAAAACACTGGTTTCATTTTGTTAATGTTTTTTGAATGAGACCATATTTATTGTATTTGTCATTCATTCTGTTTTATTTGCCTAAAAAATTCATCATTCACATCATCAAAACATTCAACGGTGAATTATTGGATTATTGATACCCTTGTGTTTGGAACTTTCATGAAAGACATTAAAAAGGTGATTTTTTAATATTTAAGATACAGGTACACCAAGCTACAAGGGGGTATAACTCTGACTTACCTTCCTACTCTATGAGTTGCCATGATTTTCAGACATTTCCAGTGGACATAACACTGACTTCCTACTCTATGAGTTGCCATGATTTTCAGACATTTCCAGGGGACATAACTCTGACTTCCTACTCTATGAGTTGCCACATTGTTCAGACATTTCCAGGGGACATAACTCTGACTTCCTACTCAATGAGTTGCCATGATTTTTAGACATTTCCAGGGGACATAACTCTGACTTCCTACTCTATGAGTTGCCATGATTTTCAGACATTTCCAGGGGACTTAACTCTGACTTCCTACTCTATGAGTTGCCATGATTTTCAGACATTTCCGGGGGACATATCACTGACTTCCTACTCTATGAGTTGCCATGATTTTTAGACATTTCCAGGGTACATAACTCTGACTTCCTACGCTATGAGTTGCCATGATTTTCAGACATTTCCGGGGGACATAACACTGACTTCCTACTCTATGAGTTGCCATGATTTTCAGACATTTCCAGGGGACATAACTCTGACTTCCTACTTTATAAGTTGCCATGATTTTCAGACATTTCTAGGGGACATACCTCTGACTTCCTACTTTATAAGTTGCCATGATTTTTAAACATTTCCAGGGGATATACATCGGACTTACCTTCCTACTCTGTTGTATGAGTTGCCATGGTTTTTCTGACTTTTCCAGGTGTTTCTCAGAGACACCTTTGTCCAAGAGAACCTCAATCAGACTAAAGTTTTCAGGATACACATCCTAACAAATCAAAACAAATACAGAAATGAATTCCTGATTCTGATTTACTGATTCTGCAACAAAATTCATATCTAAAATCATTTAAGATATTCTAGATATTCAGTAAATGACAAAGCATTCAATATAAAATAATATTATCTATTTGACTAAAAGTTTATATGATGGGATATTATACATAAACTTCACCTCTATCAACAACAAAAACCTTAAGTTTATAAGGAGGAGTACGCTGGACAAATTTGTGTCAGACAGACGGACGGACAGGCAGACGGACAGATTGACAACCCAATTCCAGTATTCCTCCCCCCTTCCCTTAACTTTGTTGCAGGAGGTATAACAACAAGAGGCCCATGGACCTTAACAGTCATCTGACTATTGGCACAAAACAATATAGTCACAGTATACAATGGTGGCTAACAATTAAGGCAATACAACAGACCCCTTGTTTATGCTACAGGCCCAAGATTAGTACTCAAGGCCTCTTAGTTATTCACAAGAATTTTTTTTAAAGATTTTAGCCAATTTGACCCCTGTGAACTTGAATGAAGGTCAAGGTCATTCATTTGAACAAATTATGTAGCCATTCCTCCCAGCATGTCAAAGGCCTAATACCAGGTCTCTAGGTCTCCTAGTTATTCTCAAGCAGTTGTTAAAAGATTTTAGCCGATTTGACCCCTTTGAACTTGCATGATGGTCAAGGTCATTCATTTGAGCAAACTTGGTAGCCCTTCATCCCAGCATGCTACATGGCCGATATCAGTATCCTGGGCCTTCTGGTTCTTGATAAGAAGTAGTTTAAGATTTTAGCCTTTTTAACCCCTGTGACCTTGAATGATGATCAAGGTCATTCATTTGAACAAACTTGGTAGCCCTTCATCCCAGCATGCTACAGGCCAAATATCAGTACTGAATGAAACGTTTACGGATGGCGGACCGCGCATGACGACGGACGGTGCATGATAACAACAGGTCATCCTGACCCTTTGGGTCAGATGACCTAAAAACCAAAACTATATTTTACTTACATGTAACCCAAATTTTCTGAGAGCAATTTTGATAACTTCCTCAGATGTGGTATCTTTTGTAACTTCAATAACCTTATACGGAGCAGACACCCTGAAACAGATTAGTCGGTACAATATTTTTCTCATGCAGAAGACATTTATATGTAGATATGTGAGGATAAGACACTCATACCATATGGTAAGACATTCATATGTAGATATGTGAGGATAAGACTCTCATACTATATGGTAAGTCATACATATGTAGATATGAGGATAGGACTCTCATACCACATGGTAAGACGGTCATATGTAGATATGAGGATAGTACTTTAGATATTCCACAAGCTACAAGACCTGAAATCAGATTGAAACTCTTTAGTTTCCCACACTCACCGTAATCCCCCGGGGTAGATCTTGAGGTGGCCCTTCTCTGGGTCGCGATCCTTGTACCGGAGGAAGATGGAGGGGCGTTTGCCGTCCGGTGTTTTGAGTTGTTGTCGGATGGGACTGTTTTCCTCGAGTTCCCGCTCACCTGAAACATTCAGGGCTACTCACCATTTGAACCTTATCATAGATCTCGCAAAGTTGTAATGTAAACAAACTTTATATTCTCGATACTGTAAATGTAGTTATTTTAACGGTAGTTTATTTAGCCTTTTATGCGCTGTCTTTGAAGTGCTAATACATATACAGCACAAGATCTTGTACAAGGGTATTTCCAGTATTGAACCACCAAGCTTAATGACTGTAAATTGTGTAATAATTACTCTTTTTCATTACATTTTTTAGTTTTAAATATACAGTTCTATGGTAAAAAAAATTATGTAATATTTTTCACATGAGTGTCACACAAAATTGACCAATCAGAACACAGCATTTACTGTGAAGATATGGTTTTGGTGTGAATATATTTTTTTGAAATTTCAAACCAAAAATATAATATTATGTGAATCTTTGCTATTAATTTTTTTAGTTTCGGTGTAGTTGCTGGATCATAAATAACCTACATTAGTTTATCTATTGTAGTTTCTTCAAAATTTGTGTTCCTTAAGTGGAACTATAAAATTAGTTAGCGGGGAATTCTTGGCTAGGTAATTGAAATAAATATATTGGTATCAGTTGGCCTAGTGTAGACCTAGAGCACAGACATAAACATATAATAAATAGAATATTCCTTGTTTCTTGATTAAAAACAATTGTGTTTCATCTTGTGAGCTGGAAACTTTAATATTTTTCACTCCTGCTTTGCTCTGATGAAAAAAGTTTCAACCCTCGCCGATGAAATATAAGTGTGATTCATCCAGAAACAAGAAACTATGTAACATATTTTTATCACTACTGTATTCATTTCATAAATTTCACTTCATATCATCACACATAGACTTAACATCACATATAGACTTACCAAACTCGGAAGCCTCCGACACGTAGTAATTCTTGGGATCATCAGATATATGGAATGTTTTGAGGGCAGCTTCCAGGATGGCCTGAGCTGGGGCATTCTTCGCTACAGATATTGTACGGTACATTCTCTTCCTCATGGACGAGTTCCCATCAAATACTCGGATAATCTCAGCTACAAAACAAACATCATACTATCACTTGTCAAACACTCGGATAATCTCAGCTACAAAACAAACATCATACTATCACTTGTCAAATACTCGGATAATCTCAGCTACAAAACAAACATCATACTGTCACTCGTCAAATACTCGGATAATCTCAGCTACAAAACAAACATCATACTGTCACATGTTACAGTACCTGAACTGTTTAACGTTCCCAGGCTAACGCAAACGCAACGCAAAAAATCTGTCCGTTAGCTAACGCTAACGATTGCTAACACTAACGATTAACGATTAACGATTAACGCAATACCGGCTACCGATTAACGGTTAACGCAAAACGATCGGCTAGCATACACCGGAAATACCATTGTTATAATCACGGAAACGGCTTGACGGTAAATAAATTACGGATCTTGACGTTCTGAAATACAAACGAAAGTATAAGAAGTTTCTGTATACCATATGGACACGATGAGGTCAAAGACGACAGTTCTCAATACGAAGTTTCCACTTTACAGTTACAAAATGTACGTTTACAAAATGAATTACATGTGCAACTGTATGTAAGAAAGAACAGTATTATTCTAAAGTGTCTCATTTACCCGGTATTTTAAGAAATAACAAATTATTACAACATCTCTTTACTGATAATAACACAATGAAGTCAACCACGACTGTATTCGATACAAAGTTTCCACTTTACAAGTAAGTTTTCAAATTACGTGTACAATAGTATGTATTAAGAGAGAATTGTATTATTGTAAGTGTCATATTTATCCGATATTTTAAGAAATTACAAACAAATTGTAACAACACTTTATTGACAATATTACCGTCACAATGTCATAATTTTAGTGAAGCGATCAGGCGTATACCGGTACTTTAAATAGTATCATGGCATTGAAATGACGAATAAAAGATTTTAACATAAACACATTTAAAACTCATTACATCAAATTTCCATTTATATGCTTGATTTCTATTATCGATATTTCATTACTCAACGATTGTAATAAGTAACATTTTATAGTGTTTCCCGCATCAATCACAAGTTTAAATTTGTTTTATTTTTCAGATTGTCGAAAGGCTCTTCCGGTTACCATGGAAAATGTATTCTCGGAATATTTTTTCATGACGGGATTATATTACTAGGGTGTGCATTCATGATCATATATATACAGTATATATGTACATAAAAGCTTACTGCTTACAATTGACTAGGTATCGATTTTAGGGTCGCACATGTACATTTACAAATGTACGCACAAGATTGAACATTTGAATTCGTGTTTCGTCATTTGCAGTTCTCTCATTTTATAGTTCATGCATATAATAAAGATATAAAGAATGAAAATATTTCACTTCCAGTTATCTATATTCAAATTAAGTCAATTATGCATATCATTGATGACAACGACGGTGAAGATAGTGATGCATATGCATATATGTACATTTATATATACACGTATACCGAAGATTACGTTTACGTAGAAAAATTGTATTTGTAACCGGTGTAAGAAATAATGTTATTTGATCACATTTCACATGAAGCAACTCTGCAATTAACCGTTACAAATTTCACAAATATTTATTCGTACAATGTATAAGTGTAATAAGCTAATTCATTCCAACGTAATCTATAGAAAAGCTTATTGTAAACATCAAAACTTTGAAATATGACAGTACGTGAAATGTACTGTCACATTGTACGGGGCACAGGTAAGTTGGGTATTAAGTTAATCTCCCTCCCAAGAAGGTGTTAATTACAGGTGAACTCCGCCCGTGGCCAGCGACAGGGGGTCGACACAAGGTAACACCTGTCGTGACCTAAATACATGTACAGGTAAAATATCCGTGCTCGTCACGCTGGGAATTGAAGAGATTCCCGGTACAAATAACAACGAGCACATGTGAGAAGGTGACTGTCCAATTTTTATTGATATATCCGTGTCTGATTTAACCCTTTAAGCGCTATATACTCTTACTATATAAGGGGCCTTACTGTTGAATTAATTTGAGGAAATACAGAAATTATGAATACCTTTATTTAATGTTTAATAACATTTTTTCCTTGCCATTTTCAATAATAGACATATATACAAATTTTGTTCAGTAGATGTTTAGGTTTACATAGATGGTAAAATTGTCTCTAAAAATTTTTCAGGTAAGGATTTACAGGTAAAAATTACAGGTAAATAAATATATTTCCTTCAAAATTCCATAAAGTAGGAATATCTACAATGTAAATCACCTTACTATCATTCTTTATTCCTGTTCTATACCAAGGAATACAATTCATTAGTTTTGGTGATTAATTGATTCAAATTTCAGGTGTGAACAGGTAAATCATAGCTCTAATTGACAGGTAAACATTGTCATTGAATTATGAAATAAAACTAATTATGTTGTAAATTTTGACTTTGTGATTATTATTTCACACATTTCTTGTGAGTTTACCTGTTCTGAAGGACTGATACAGGAGGTAGATATTTAATCAGAGTCCTCGTTAGCAGCAGGTAATAATACCTGGCGATAATTTACATAGGTATGGAAAGCTTTGAAGCAATCTGGAACGCACAATGCCACCTGGCAGGTGTTACACTGGAAAGAAGTTTGTTTTCTTTTAGTTCTTTCTCTGTCCTTTTTCTTTACATTGCATGCCTTACATTCCCGTAGAGGGCGTGCACGTTTAGCACCTGGAGTTGCAGGTACGTACTCAGGTAGGTGTTGTCCAACAAGACGAGCTGGTAGCTCCCCAAGAACTTTCCTTCCTCTCTTGGCTGGCCTGGCAGCTACTCCACCTGCTTCCACAAGGGAACGTACAGTAGACAGTCGGAAGTCAAAGTGTGATTTCTTTTTTACATCAGGTGAAAATTTTTTATACAATTGATAGGCATTTACAATGCAAACGTTTACCAGGTGAAAAAACAACTTTCTCCACCATTTTTTTGTTTTACGAAGAATTGAGTTATAATTGTTGAGCTGGTCACTGAGATCTACACCTCCCATATGTTTTATGTAGTCTACAACACATGTTGGTTTTGTAATAGGTGTATTGGTTTTCGGATCAGTTTTATTCAAGACTGCTACCTGCGGCTCATGAAAATTTGATAACATGTGTACGTCTCGTTTATCATGAAATTTTATGACAAGAAGATTGTCTTTTTGACGAAAGATACACTGTCCTTGTGAGAGTTTTCTGTTTTTACGTTTTATAGCAACGGGTACGCCTTTCCTATTTGTGCGAAGTGTCCCACATGCGTATGTGTTCATGTGTTCTAGTTCATCAAATAATTCTGGCGAATTATAGTAGTTGTCCAGGTAAACCCTGTGACCTTTGTCTAAACAACCACACCTGGCCAATAAACCTATCACCGTTTTAGTGGTTTCAGATAATTCTTCATCAAGCCCAAGTTCCTCACAATAAACACTTGTTGCTCTGTTGTTTTTACCTACATACACATCATATCCGACACAATAACCACTGTCAGCCTCACATACCTGGTAAAGTTTTATCCCAAATTTACAGGGTTTAGCAGGGTTGTAAACTTTAAACCTAAGTCTCCCTTTCCAGGGACATGTTGCCTCATTCAAAAGATTAGATTTTCATTGCAGGAGAATACACATCTCATAAATTGCCATTTAATGTGGTTGTTGAATTCATATGGGTTCTTATTTATGCAAAGGATCGTAGCCAGCGATTGCCCAGGTGGTATTGAGGTATCGTTATCACACAGGGTGTAAGTTTGAGAGAATGATTTTGGCGAAGCGTTCAATCTTTAGACATTCTTTGTCTCCGAAAAATGGAGTAAAAATAACGTCCTCAGTTGCCCAGTACAGTATCTATATCGGACTTATGGTACCAATCCCATCGCTATTACCAGACCAAAAAATACTTTGATCTCCTCGAGTGACACTGGTTTCCACTTTGAGATACGCGAGTGCATTTCCTGACACCTTGATTTTTTTTACGGTCAGCATATAAATTTGTTTTTTGGACAAACAATATTTAAAAAAATCGTCATTTAGAAATAATTGTAAAAAAATCTATAGGCCTCTTGATTTTCCATATGACATGTAAGTTTTGATTCCCTGAAACGCCGTGCACATTAAGGTGGCCCCGATGATTGTCGTCCAACCCTCCACTTTGTCTAGTTGTCTTCGTCGCTCATTCCCTCGGTGCGAGAAATCATACCAATCAATGTGATAGTCAATTACCTGCTCTCCATTCCTTTACAATGTCCTCAGCGTCCAAAAACCGGTTCAAAATCATGGTTTCACTGTCACTATTTCATATGAAGATATTATTCAATATTATGTGTTGCATCGTCACCTGTTCCCAGTGCCGAGTTCAAAAAAGCGGCCGCCCATAGATTGTATTACTAGATAGTTGGTACGTTCTGACTATCGGGGCCTGTTCAACAGATCATTCGTAGTACTCCCGTCTTCTCCTCCATTAGCGACGCGTTTATCATGTACCACGCGCTGTTATGCTAGTTGGGCCAAAACAATCAGAGTCGTTTTTATTTGATAAACATGTGGATGGGGATAATTACCTACGAGACCGTTGTTGAAAAATTTTTGTCAACAGAACTGAACATTTCTCGGTGACAAACATTACCGAGACGTATCACTAGCGGGAACGACATTTTGCTGGTTCATGACAGCGCTTAAAGCGGTTAAAACGCCATTTACAGTACATGTTACCTGTGAAGCCCTTACAATGTTAACGGACCTGCACAGTTCCGAGTAGGTATACTCGTACATTTACGAACATTTATTGTATGTCAAGAAATGCGAACATGTACATCTTTTTATTCCCTTCTCCATTTTTCAACTTATAGAATACCGCCGGAGTACTATAATTTGCCGTTTAAATAATATGTACATCCGTAGATCCAAAATCTCACCTCTCTAACCCGTGTTTCAAATCTTGTTCACGATTAAACTGAATTTTAACGCTTCACGAATTTTTTACATAACCTCCATGTCTTTATTCTTTATCTTTGTGTTCTTCGTACATTGATAATATTTAAATATAACAAAGTAAACAATATTAATGCAGCGTTGTCTGTAATAACTTTTGTATCTTTCTTTATTATCTGTCTTTTTAGCTATTTTCTTGCATAATCTTTCAGTGTCGTGATTTGATTTTTTCTAAAATAATGCTTTTGACATTAATGTTCTGTAAGAGCATGTTCCATCTCGTTAATATTGACGAATTGCTTTCGGCAGAAATTAATCAATAGAGCAGCCGAAGAAACATATATGAATATATGTTTCTGGATTAATAATAGATATAAAAACGGGATATAATTCACCATTAAGTTTTGGATAATCAATACATTTATTATTCTGTAAAATTGACTGAGAAGATTAAAAATACGAAGTATTTCAACGTCTTTAACAGATCAGGAGGCCGCCATGTGATACCGATTCTTGTACTGTACATTATTTTTATTGTCAACCAACTCTAACAAATATATATACAAACCAAAGAGATATAACAATACAATACACTTTTTGTATTTCATAGATGTTATAATGATCGCTTCTACCACGCAAGCGGTAAACGTAAGTATCTTAGGCAGAAAAGTATATGAATCATTAAAATCCGGACGTCAAAAGCGTCCTCACGGCATTTAGTCTCATTTTTAGATGTTAACGTTCAGCCGGAAGTGCGATCTGCACTACGATTAAACGCAATACGACTTTACCACGCCAAACGATATACAACGCATACTATCACGATTAACGATTGCTAACGCAAATCGTGATAACGATTTAGACGATAAACGAATTGCTAAACGCTAACGATGCTACGGAAATAACGCAAACGCAAACGAAAACACAAATTTCGGAGAACGTTTAAACGTTTCATGTAGCTGATAAATACCTCGAATAATCTCAGATACCAAAAACAAACATCATACTGTCAATTTAAATTACTCGGATAATTCTCGAGCTACAAAAAACAACACTTCTTACACTATCACTCGTCGAAATTACTCGGATTAATCTCAGCTAATGAAACAAACATCATGACTGTTTAGTCGCTCAAATTGCTCGGATAATCTCAGCTACAAAACAACATATCGATACTGTCAATATGTCAAATACTCGGATAAACTCAGCTACAAAAAACAAACATCATACTGTCACATGTCAAATACTCGGATAATCTCAGCCACAAAACAAAACATCATACTGTCATTCCATCTGATACTCAGATAATCTCAGCTACAAAACAAATGTTACATCATACTCTCTTTCGTCAAGTACTCGGATAATGCTCCGCTAAAAACATATTATCTATAATCTGCGGAGTTGTAACTGTCCAGTCAAATACTCGGTATATTCTTGGCTTAAAAAAGCATACTACCACCATACTGTCCATATATGTTATATATATAAAAGATTTCTGTATGTCTAGTGAGTTTCCAGAGAATGATCAATCCATAGTCTACAATCACAACATGCTATAGTTCATATGTTCAGATACAAGCACAAGGCTAGCCTATGTATAACTTTTTTACGACTTTCTCTCAAATCACTTTCCCTAGATGTAAGACCACAATAAGTCAGACTCCCTAGATCTAGAGAAATGCTTTGACATCAAACTTCGTCTCCAGTGTAACTGAACATACATATGTCTACAATGGAGACGAACCAAATATCACTCACCTAGACACATTATTATACTCGATCATTATAATGTGCTTTATCATCACTGAAATTGTACCAGAGCAGGACACCAATATATCACTCACCTAGGCACACTATTGACACTGATATGTACTAGTGCTTTTTTATATGACTTGGTGCTTTTGCTGTGCTATTTTGATTGGCCAATAAGTTTCGTCAAAGTATTATCAACTGTGATATCAACTCCCAAAATCGGCCTGGCAAAAAGCATGGCCGGAGGTTACTGGACTACAGGCAGGCTACTTCTCGCGAGGTCCGAAGTTAACCTGTGTTCAAAAAATAGATCAGCAGGAAAAACCTCCCTTGAAATGTGACGTCATAATCACTTTGAACGTCAAGTCGTAACCCAAATATAGCGTAAACGAGGAGTTTCCTCGATTAAATGACGTTGGGATAATCTATTGTGACCGTCAATATTATAAGTCGGCCAACAGTATGATGGCGGGAAGCCAGCCCAAGTTTACTATGTATCAACAGGTGACAACTGACCAAACTTCAATTTATAGGAAAACGTTCAAAAATGCCCTAGACGGGACTGCAGTTCTGATACAAATATATCCACTGTTGTACCAGGTCTAAAAACCGTGTAGCAAGAAGCATTATGGAATTTACCCATTATACTACATTGTAATTGCTTTTGTAAACAGAAAGTTGCAAATTATCTTTTTTTGTAGATATTAAAGTCTTTCTGAAGACCGCTAATATCATGTAAGGTTCTATAATAAAACAGTTATCGACCTATTTTTCAGGTGATACGCGTGAGTTATTCAACTCTCGAAAATGAATGACCCTCAGCCTCCAGGTCCTTTCAGGACCTATATATACTTACTCGGGTTGGGATAACTCACCGTATCCACCTGAAAATGAAGTAGTTGATAATTGTATAATATCACGCAAAACGTCTGACGCACCCAAAACATTCCACTCACCTTAGACATATTATACTAATGCAATATTGAATGTATGACGCACAAATCCTGATAACTTCTTATTATATTGGATACTGAAATGTTACTGACGAGCGCACCAAACATCACTCACCTAGACATATATACTGCATATTATAGTCTCGATCACTGAAATGTCACTGACGCAACACCCAAACATCACTCACCTAGACCATTATTATGACTATATGTATATGCGATATAGCTGTCACTAACTGGACTACTGACGAGCACCCAAACATCACTCACCTTATACATAATTATCTCTGATACTATAGTGCTATATCACTGAAATGGTACTGGACGGCACCCAAACATCACTCACCCTAGACATATTCTCATTACTGTGATTCTAAATAGGTGCTTATATCACTGCAAATGTTACTGACGGCACCAGACATCCTCTCACTTAGACATTATTGATACTGAAAGTTATAGTGCTATATACTGAATGTACTGACGCACCCTCAGTCTTTTGGACCATCACTGTATTCAGCTACTGACACCAAACCATTCACTTCACCTAGAAGATATTATATTACTGATTATTATAAGTGCTATATCATACAAAATGACTGACGACACCAAACATCACTCACCTGATGTTCTTATTTTCACTGCATAACTGCCTAGTGCTTTGATCACTTGAAAAATTGTACTGATCACCAAAACATCACTTCACCTAACATATAATTACTTGATTAATTATTAGTTGCTATATCATCTGAAATGCCTACTTGATAACAACAAACATCACTACACCTAGAGCTACATTTGTACTGGTATTTATAGTCTGGCATACTGAAATTACTGTGACATCAACACATCTCACGCTTAGGTAATACTTGATATATATAGTTGCTAATCACTTGAAAATGTACTGACGACACAAACATCACTTCACCTAGATATATTTATTACTGATACTATTAGTCGCTATATCACTTGAAATGTACTGACGGCCACCAAACAATCACCTGCACCTAGACACTATTGTACCTGATAATTATAGTGCTAATCACTGAAATTACTTGACGACACATCAAGCATCACTCACCTAGAGCATATTATACTGATTATATATTGCTATATCACTGAAAAATGTCACTGCGAAATCACCAAACATCACGCATCCTAGACACATTATACTGATATTCATAGTTAGCTAATATCACGTGCAAATGCTTACTGACCGACACCAAACATCACTCACCTAAGAACATTTATATACGAATGACATAATAGTTGTTATATCACTGAAATTACTGAGGGGACTCAATACATCACTTCACCATAGACATATAATACTGATAATATAGTGCCTATCATCATCTGAAATGTACTGACGACAACCAAACATCAACTCACCTAGGATAATTATTACTGATATTATAGTCGCCTATATCACTGAAATGTATACGAGGACATTCAAACATCACTCACCTAGACATATTCATAACTGATAATTATTGTTGCTTTACACTGAAATTACTGATGACATTACCAAACATCAACTCCACCTAGACACATTATAACTATATTATAGTGCTATATCACTGTAAATGTACTGACGACACAAAAATATCATACACTCACCTAGACACATGTATACTGATATTATAGCTGCCTTATATCCACTGAAATTGTACGTGACGACACAAACATCATCTCCACCTGACACATGCTATACCTGATATGCATAGTGCTACCTATCACTGAAATTGTACTGACGCACCAAAATCACTCACCTATGATACATTAACTGAATATTATTAGTGCTTATATCACTGAAATTGTACTGATGACACCAACACATCACTCGACCTTAGACAGTATCTAAACTGATAATATCTGCTGCGATATCACTGAAATGTACTGATGACACCAAACCATCACTTCACCTAGAACACATCTATACTGATATTATAGTGCTATATTCACTGAAATTGTTACTGACAACATCCAACAGTCAACTACCTTAGACACATTATTACTGGATTATAAGTGCTATATCAGCTAGAAATGTACGACGGCCACCAACATCACTCACCTAGACACATAATTACTGATATTATAGTGCAATATCAGCTAAATGTTACTGACGGCACCAAACATACATACTCACCTAGACAATTAATCTGATATCATAGTGCCTAATATCACATGACAATGTGAACTGACGAACAGCCAAACATCACCTCACCTAGACACATAAATACCTGATACTTATAGTGGATATATCATGAAATGTTACTGACCGACACCAAACATCACTCCACCTAGAACATTATCTGATTACTATAGTGCCCTATATCATCTGAAATGTACTGACGGCACCAACATCAACTCACCTAAGACACAATCCAATTACTGATATATAGTGCATATCACTGATAATTGTTACTGACCCGGCACCAAACATCACTCACCTTAGGCACACATTCTTATATGCTGATATCGATAGTCAGCTATATCACTGAAAATGTACTGACGGCACCAAACATCACTCACCTAGACAACATGAATACTGATTACATATTAGTGAATATCACTGAATGTTATTACCGACGTACACCAAACATCATCTCACCTAGACACATTTATAACTGATATGTATAGTGCCTATTTCCACTGAAATGTCATGAACACCATTAACATCACTTCAACCAGACATTATATATCACTGATACTATAGTGAAATATACTGAAATGTACTGACAGGCACTCCAAACATCACTCACGTAGATACATTAAACTGATATGATAGTGCCTCTATATTCACTGAAATGTACTGAGGACAGTTCAAACATCACTCACCTAGACATATGTATAACTTTGATAGATATTGTGCCTTATAACATGAAATGCTCATGGACACCAAACATCACCCACCATAGAACCACATTATACTGGATATTATTAGTGCTATATCACTGAAATGTACGACGACATCAAACACTCACTTACCTTAGACATATTATACTGATCATTTATATGCATATATCACTGAAAATGTTACTGACACCCAAACATCACTCACCATAGACACAGTATACTGATATATATAGTGCTATATCACTGAAATTACTGACGATCATCAAACATCACTCCACCTTAGACATATATTAACTGATGATTATAGTTTCGCTATATCACTGAAATGTACTGACACCAAAACATCACTCCACCTAGACATCATCTGAATTACTGATTACTTATTATTGCTATATCACTGAAAATGTGACTGACGACACTCCAAACATCACTACCTAGACATTATTCAATACGATATATTATAGAGCATATATCACTGAAATTGTACTGACGACTACCAAGCATCACTCACCTCTAGACATTATTATACTGATACTATATTTGTATAATCACTGAAATGTACTGACGAGCACCAAAATCACTCACCTAGCACATTATACTAGATATTCATAGTGCTTTATCACTGAAATGTTACTGACGACAGTTAAAACATCACTCACCTAGACCATATTATACTGATATTATTGTGCGTATATCACTGAAATGTACTGACGACACCAAACATCAACTCCCTAGACACATTATACTATAATTATATTGCTATATCACTGAAATGTACTGACGACATCAAACATCACTCACCTAGACATATTATACTGATATTATAAGTGCTATATCACTGAAATGTACTGACGACACCAAACATCACTCACCTAGACATCATTATACTGATATTATGATTGCTATATCACTGAAATGTACTGACGCACCAAACATCACTCACTAGAACATATTATTACGATATTATAGAGCATATATCACTGAAATGTACTGAATGACAACAAACATCACTCACCCTAGACATATAATACTGATATTATAGTGCTATATCACTGAAATGTACTGAAGAGACATCAAACATCACTCACCTAGACACATGTATACTGATATTATAGTGCTATATCACTGAAATACTACGACGGCAACAAACATCACTCATCTAGACATATTATACTGGATATTATAGTGCTATCATCACTGAAAGGTATTGAGGACATCAAACATCACTCACCTAGACACATTATACTGATATTATATGCTATATCACTGAATATACCGACGGCAACAAACATCAACTCATCTAGACATTATTATACTGAAATATTGTGGCTATATCACCGAAAGTACTGACGACACCAAAACATCACTCACCTAGAACATAGTATACTGATATTATAGTGCCCTATATCACTGTAAATGTACTGACGACCCAAAACATCACTCATTTAGACACATTTTACTGATACTATAGTGCTATATCACTGAAATGTACTGACGGCACCAAACATCACTCATCTAGACATATTATTACTGATATTATAGTGCCTTATATCACTGAAATGTACTGACGGCACCAAAACATCACTCACCTAGACCATATTTTATGCTTATTATTAAGTGCTATATCACTGAAAATGTACTGACGCACCAAACATCACTCACCTAAACATATATACTGATATTATAGTGCTATATCACTGAAATGTACTGACGACACCAAAACATCACTCACCTAGACAATTAGACTGATATTATATGCCTATATCACTGAAATGTAACTGAACGACACCAAAACATCACTCACCTAGAATATTATACTGAATATTATAGTGCTATATCACTGAAATGTACTGACGACAAACATCACTCAACTAGACACATATACTGATATCATAGTGCTATATCACTGAAATGTACGACGGCACCAAACATCACTCACCTAGACACATTATACTGATATCATAGTGCTTTATCACTGAAATGTACTGACGACATTAAACATCACTCATCCTAGACATATTATACTGATATTATAGTTTATATCACTGAAATGTACTGACACCAAACATCACTCACCTAGACATATTTATACTGATATTATAGTGCTATATCACTGAAAGAAACTGACGACACCAAGACATCACTATCACTAGACATATCATACTGATATTATAGTGCTATATCACTGAAATGTACTGAACACCAAACATCATTCATCTTAGACATATCTATACTGATAATATAGTGCTATATCACTGAAATGTACTGACACCAAACATCACTCACCTAGACATATTATACTGATATTATAGTGCTATATCACTGAAAATGTTACTGACGCACCAAACATCAACTCATTTAGACACATTTATACTGATACTATAGTGCTATTATCACTGAAATGTACTGACAACAACCAAACATCACTCACCTAGACATATTATACTGATATTATAGTGCTATATCACTGAAAATGTACTGACGACACCAAACATCATTCACCTAGACATATTATACTGATATTATAGTGCTATATCACTGAAATGTACTAGACACCAAACATCACTCACCTAGACATATATACTGATACTATAGTTCAATATCACTGAAATGTACTGACGGCACCAAACATCACTCACCTAGACATATATATACTGATATTATAGTGCTATATCACTGAAATGTACTGACACCAAGCATCACTCCACCTAGTCAACATTATACTGATATTATAGAGCTATATCCACTAAAATGTACTGACGACACCAAACATCACTCATCTAGACACATTATACTGATATCATAGTGCTATATCACTGAAATGTACTGAGCACATCAAACATCACTCACCTAGACTATATTATACTGATATCATAGTGCTATATCACTGAAAATGTACTACGACACCAAACATCATTCACCTAGACACATTATACTGATATCATTAGTGCTATATCACTGAAAGTACTGACGACACCAAACATCACTCACCTAGACAAATTATAACTGATATCATAGTGCTATATCACTGAAATGTACTGACGACACCAAACATCACTCACTTAGACACATTATACTGAATATTCATAGTGCCTATATCACTAAATGTACTGACGACACCAAACATCACTCACCTAGAGCAACATTATACTGATATCATAGTGCTATATCACTGAAATTGTACTGACGACACCAAACATCACTCACCTAGACACATTGTACTGATATTATAGTGCTATATCACTGAAATGCTACTGACACCAAACATCATTCATCTAGACATTTATTCTGATAATATAGTGCTATATCACTGAAATGTACTTGACGACACCAAACATCACTCACCTAGACTTAGTTATACTGAATTATAGTGCTATATCACTGAAATTACTGACAACACCAAACATTCATTACCTACATATATATATACTGTACTATAGTGCTATATCACTTGAAATGTACTGACGACACCAAACATCACTCACCTAGACACATTACTGATAAATAAATGCTATATCACTGAATGTACTGACGGCACCAAACATCACTCACCTAGACAATATTATACTGATATTATATTGCTATATCACTGAAATGTACTGACAACAACCAAACATTACTCACCTAGACACATTATACTGATAATATAGCTATATCACTGAAATGTACTGAACACACCAAACATCACTCACCTAACATATTATACTGATAATATGTGCTATATCACTGAAATTACTGATGACACCAAACATCACTCACCTACGATACATTATACTGATAATATTGTCTATATCACTGAAATGTACTGAGACACCAACAACATCACTCACCTAGTACACATTATACTGATATCTATAGTGCTATATCACTGAAATGTACTGACGACACCAAACATCACTCACCTAGACACATTATACTGAATGATTAGTGCTATATCACTGAAATGTACTGACACCAAACATCACTCACCTAGACACATATTATACTACTATAGTGCATATCACTGAAATGTACTGACGGCACCAAGACATCACTCACCAGACAATATTATACTGATATTATTAGGATATGCACTGAAATGTATCTGACACCAAACATCACTCACCTAGACACATTTATACTGATTATTATAGTGCATATCACTAAATGTACTGATGACACCAAACATCACTCACCTAGACACATATATACTGATATCATATGCTATAATCACTGAAATACTGAGACCAACAAACTCCACTCACCTTAGATATTATACTGATATACATTAGTGCTATATCACTGAAATTACTGACGACACCAAACATCACTCACCTAAACACATTATACTGATATCATCAGTGGCTATATCACTGAAATGATACTGACGACACCAAACATCACTCACCTAGACACATTATACTGATATCTAAGTCTATATCCTGGAAATGTAACTTGACGACACCAAACATCACTCACCTAGGGATCACATATATACGTGATATCATAGTCATATCCTAAATGTACTGACGACACCAAACATCACTCACCTAGACACATGATACTGATATTATAGAGCTATATCACTGAAATGTACTGACGACACCAAACATCACTCACCTAGACACATGATACTGATATTATAGTGCTATATCACTGAAATGTACTGACGACACCAAACATCACTCACCTAGACACATTATACTGATATTATAGGGCTATATCACTGAAATGTACTGACGACACCAAACATCACTCACCTTGACACATTATACTGATACTATAGTGCTATATCACTGAAATGTACTGACACCAAACATCACTTACCTAGACACATTATACTGATATTATAGTGCGATATCACTGAAATTTACTGCTAGAAACAATAGTAAATCTATAAGAACTTACATTCTGGGTCCCTCTCCTTGTCACGACTTTCCTTCTCCCTCGGTGAGCGGCGTTCCTTGTCCTCATCGTCATTTTTGGACTCTCCACTAGACGGCCATTCCTCAGATACAGTTCTCACTGAAAACAAGATCAGCTTGTCAAACTACTGTACACTTACTTATTTTAGCGTAGTAGATGCTGTCTTTGAAACAGTGATTCGTGTACAGCACTAAATTTTGTAAAAAGGATTTTCCATTATTGAACCAGCTAATTGTGTATTTTACATCCACACTACTAAATCATACTTTACAATTTTTGTGCATTTACACTAAAATTTAACTGCCCTAAAATTAGTATGATTAAAGATGCTCCACCGCTGACAGAGCATAAATGATATACACCATTTGAACAATAATTGGTATTTAATCATGTATATGTATGTGTAATTAATATCGAAAAATAACATAAAATAATTTATTTCGCCTTTGATGCAAGCGTAATCAGTACTTCATTCCATATAGGATATAGCGCCACGGCATTTTTTTCGGGATGCAATTAATTATTTTTCATACATTTAACTTGAATTAAAATTAGTAGCTCAAACTTTCAAAGGTCGTAATGGTGTAAAGTAAGTAATTTTTGTAACTGAAGAAAATACTAAATTGTCTGCTCCTGTTTTAGAAAGTGAAAAAATATCAATTTGTCAGCGATGGAGCATCTTTAAAACAGTATGTAAAATATAATAAATTGTATCCAATATTTATTTTTCAATAAGAAAGAAGCAGCCAATATCTAGATATTGTAGAATTTTCATTGTTTAATTTCTGATGTCAAGTATCAAGCAAAATGTTTATTTGTAAAAGGATGAACAAAAACCATTATCTAATTGTTTGTGCAACTTTCAGAAGTCATGTTTGCAGCAAAGACAAAATCAGCCAAAGAAAGAAAAATGCAATAAGATAGCAATACATCCCACTTACCTGGTACAGCTGGTCCATGGGCAGCACAAACACAGAAGCATAACAATTACTGGGTAATTCATCAAGATAAGGGTATATACTATATAATATTATATGTTTCTGCTTATCTCCCTTGACCCAGGTACACACAGACAGAAACATAACAGTTACTGGGTAATTATAAGGGTATATACTATATTATATTATATGTTTCTGCTTATCTCCCTTGATCCAGGTACACACAGACAGAAACATAACAATTACTGGGTAATTATAAGGGTATATACTATATTATATTATATGTTTCTGCTTATCTCCCTTGACCCAGGTACACACAGACAGAAGCATAACAATTACTGGGTAATTATAAGGGTATATACTATATTATAGTACATGCTTCGGCTTATCTCCCTTGACCCAGGTACACACAGACAGAAACATAACAATTACCTGGGTAATTAATCCAGTTTAAGGTATATCCTATATCATACTATGTATACTTTAGATTATCTCCCCTTACACAAACACAGAAACATAACAATTGCTGGGTAATCAATCAAGTTAAAGGTATATCCTATATCATACTATGTATACTTTAGATTATCTCCCCTTACACAAACACAGAAACATAACAATTACTGGGTAATTAATCAAGTTAAGGATGTACTCCTCTGAGAAGTCAAAATTTTCTTGTATTAAACTTTTTTTCTCATAGATTTTTGGAAAGAGGAGTTCATACCATGAAAGAAAATGAAAGAAAAAACATATGTCCGTGTGCTCGTTTTTGAGCTACTGTCACTCAAAGATACCTAGTTGACAAAATATTGGATTTTATGGGAATTTTGCCGTTTTGACCATATACACAAGAGATTAAAGCCATAATTTCCTAATGAGGTGTTTGATATGTATGAATGTTTGTAGAAGTTATTTTCCAGTAGTCTTCTTTTAAAATATACCAGTTTTGATTAATAAGACTAATATTTTTTCTCAGAATAACAATATATGCTACCCCTACCCCTTAATTTTGAGCTACAAAATGCATCATTTTCAGCCATTTTTGCAAAATTTAACCCTTTAGAGAAAAAGTTCTGGTATTAAACTTTTGTTTATATTTTGCATATCAATAGGGAAAGGGTTGTTCTTTCAAAATCAGGCAGAAAAATGGGGGGTCCGTGTGATTACTTTTTTGCCCCACTTGAATATTTGCTATTTTTCAGTATTTTAGAGTAAAAAATAAAAGTGCTCAAATTACCATTAAATGTAAAAATAAAGTGGATAAAGTGAATCATTACACACATTAATGTTCAATATTTTAATTACAACTAATCAAGTAAAGATTTACAGCAAAAATTAGCTCCATACAGCTTTAAATGCTGGAGCAGTGATGATTTAAGTAAAAACAATTTCAGTAAAAAATGATAAAACTTTGGCTCTACTCAAAGCGAAAAAAGACACAATTTCAAAATGGCCGCCAAATGGGTCATTTCTTAAAATCCCCTTATAAAAAAATCTGCTGAAGTTAGAACTGTAATTTTTTGACAAAATTTGCAACTGACAACTTGCTACAGATATTGATAAATTGTATTTGAAAATCTCATAACTTCTTTGATCTTTGTCGAAACAAGACTTCAACGGGACTGAAACCTCAGAAGAATACATCCTTAAAGGTATATCCTATATCATACTATGTATACTTTAGATTATCTCCCCTTACACAAACACAGAAACATAACAATTACTAGGTAATTAATCCAGTTAAAGGTATATCCTATATCATACTATGTATACTTTAGATTATCTCCCCTTACACAAAGACAGAAACAGAACAATTAACTGGGTAATTAATCAAGTTAAAGGTATATCCTATATCATACTATGTATACTTTAGATTATCTCCCCTTACACAAACACAGAAACATAACAATTACTGGGTAATCAATCAAGTTAAAGGTATATCCTATATCATACTATGTATACTTTAGATTATCTCCCCTTACACAAACACAGAAACATAACAATTAACTGGGTAATTAATCAAATTAAGGGTATTTCCTATATTACACTATGCTTATGATTAACTCTGAATCCTAGGAGTATCTGATCTAATTATAAGACATGTTATGAATTATCTCCCCTTATTTGGTCACACAAGCAACTATTCAGAGATACCTCCCCTAATTGTACAAAAACAAAGGTAGGCTCTATAACATGAATACAACACATCCTGAGTAACAATAACAGATTCTACTCACAATCGCCCTTCTTGTTGAAGCCGAGTATAGTCTCCATACTGATGTCCATCCTAGGGATTGTCAGACAGCTGGGAGGAAGCATGATCTTCCTCAGGCTCCCAAAGTTACACTCCACAGGTAGGCTCTTGTAGCATCCACCATGGGCCTGTAATGTATCAGGGTATATAGGACACTTACAACCGATAACATCCCAAAATAACGTTACAGAAACCTGTAAATGTTTTGTTTATATCATGTGTACAATTGTAAAGCAACGTGCCTTTGAAAATATAAGATTTATTAATTATGATTTATTGATTTGTGCAATAAGCTTTTTCAAATATTTTTTGAGGTTGTTGGAAAGCATCATTTTCTACGAATATTAAACTCTTTTAATATGAAACCGAAGTCTACAGTTTCTGTTAAAAGTTTTAAATTCATAACTAAACTGTATCCAGTATAGATAACACCCCAACAACTATACACCTCAAACTAACCTTGACCCTTCCCACTTATTGTGACCTCAAATTGGTCTTGACCCTTCCCATTTACTGTCACCTCAAATTAACCTTGGCCCTTTCTACTTATTGCAACATCAAATTAACCTTTACGCTTTGCCCTGCAGGTAGGGCGTTAGAATTGTACCTGCTGCCCCTATGGCATGATCGTAAAAGGCGACTAGATTTAGGATCTTATCTTTTCTCTTCTTCCTAACTGACTTTATCTTTCCTAATGCCTCCCTTGGCACCGCCTCACTTTTGGCCTTGAGTTGAGCGTTCGTCCCTGTGAGGAAGGCTCTGGGTTCTGTCCCCTGGCCGAGACACACCAAAGTCTATAAAAGTGGTAGTTTCTGCTCCTGCTTAGCCTTCAGCATACATGGAGTGGGACGACTGGTTCGCCCGTTGTCAGTATAATGTGACCGGGTGGGGTGTGTTGCTC
>SAYR01036617.1:1166354-1191390 GCA_004382745.1 Argopecten irradians irradians | reverse complement strand
GGAGTTGGGACGACTGGTGTCGCCGTTGTCAGTATTAATGTAGACGCCGGGTGGTGTGTGGTGGCTTCGGTGTCTTCTGCGCATCGCTTCAGTGATATAGCACTATAAAGAAGGGCAAACAAATCACTTATACATGAAGGACACAACACGAACAAATACGCAGTCTCCCCAGTACAACTCAGCCTCGGCACAACATACATGCAAACACCACGCGCATACATGGAGCCCGTCCTTACATGTCCATAGTGTTAATAGGACGTTAATAAATCAAACAAAAGCAAACAAACAACCTTTATACGCTTTTCCACGTCATTATGTGAACCTTTAACACTTGAGCATTCCCTCTATGTGACATATAATTAACCTTTGCACCCTTCCCCCTATATTGTGACCTTCAAATAAACCTATTGAGCCCGCCTAACACTTACGCGTGACCCCACAACCATTCAAGGCGCATGGCCTGCCAAAGCATTCAAGCTGACCAGCAGGTTTCTTGCTATGCCACACCATTTGGAGTTGGCTGGTAGGTTTCCCTCCCTCTCATTGATATGGTACTGGGACAACGTTAACGCTATAAAAGTACTCTGCTGTGTTACTGGGCCTAATCTAAATCAAACTTGAGCATTGCTATTCGAGCGATTCAGGCAAGACGGTGATGAACAAGAAAATTGAACCTTACGTTGTCCCACATTGCATAAAATAATATAAATACAATCCTTACTTAAACCATCTGACACTAATATTCGACTATATCAATGTAATTTGAGTCGTAAGTTGAGGTTAGATTGCAGGAATCTTTTTGGTTCTTACATTATTTTGAGATGTCCAACCTTGAAACAAAATTCATACTCATAAACATCATAAAACATGTATTTGGGACTTGCAGGTTGCACATGAAATAAAAGATGAACCTTAGATAAATATATCAGTTAATCATTACTTTAACCCTTGACACACCAATACGATCGCTTTGACCGCTTACTCAACCAGCTACCTTCTGTGGAAACATAGGGTTAGCAACATTTCCTTTACAAGTCACTGACCGACAAAGTCTTGGCAGTCCATATGGGCATAATACCCACACACAATCTGTAAAGGCAATCAAACTAAATTATGATCAAATAACTGTAAGTACTCCAAAGAACCTTGTGAAGGCAAATAACAGTCACACATCAGAAGTACTGAGAGTATCTCTAGCGATTTACACTCATGAATTATTAGGAAATGGAATAAATAATTGAAAGTTGAAATAATTGCTTATATTTTTTACCCTATATCTGTGATGTTAAGCATGAATAACAAACAACGAAGCCAATGCAACAGAGAATTATGGGGTGTTTACTTGGTACAGTCGATAAGTCCCACCTTCCACGAATTAAATGAAGTCCATAAACACTGCACGATCAAATGATTGATGTCATAACTCAGCCAGAATGTGTGGGACTAATCGATTGCTAAAATGTACTTTTACCCACCATGCTGTTTTAGGATCTCAAACCCCTGTATTAAGTTACACTGTTGTTGTGATTGGATCCAGTCATGAAATTGGGAACAAACAAAATATTCTTTTGTTTAAAACTATGGTAAGAAAGTTCACATTAATATGCAATAATGAATGTAGTACAAAACTTCCAGAATCTTTTACTTTGCAGCATCATGGAAGAGCTGGCTATAACCTAAAACATTATTCCATAAGAGAAAGGCGAAGGAAGACTATTCCGTCAAATGTACTAATCCATTGTAGATATGAGAAACACCATGACAACGAAACTCCCAAGAGAAATGGTACTCCACATTCACCACTCGAATTGCAAGACTGTCTTCTAAGGCGTTTGCGACACACATTACCAAAACTTGCGTTTGAAGTGACTCCGGCTCTGTCGGCGCAGTGGGCTACAAGGGTTCTGGAAAGTAGAAGTTAAATGCTGTTGTGACTGACTTGTAGTAAAAGTAGGCCATTAAACTTGTAAATTAAAAAGAGTGGAGTCATTCAAGTAGATTGTTATCCCAAGTAGATGACATTCATGGACATGCACATTTGGGGATATAAAACTAATTATGAGGCGAGAGTCCCATCTATCTTAAAGTAAATTACAAATCAAACTTACATAAATGAATTTCAAATAGCTTTTCATCCCATTGGTAAGATAGGTAGTTAAAACTAATTCTGTTTATCATATTTCTCAGTAACACGTACTAATCATTTATGAGGAATATATGAAAGAGAGAAGACTGGAAACAGAAGATGTGTTATATACATTAATATATAAATGCGGCAAGATTTCTAGCACTAAACGACACGAAAAAATTGCATTTTGTTTTCTATGAAGCAAGACAGTGTGAAACCTAGTCAGCAAGTTAACTGAAAATATATGTTAAAAAACTTCAAACTCTGTAGACTGATGTGCATGGCAGATGCGATATAATAGCTTAACTTGATTTTGTCAGTTATTACCCAGTCCCCTGCCAACTGTGTTTGTTATCCAGCTGATGAGTGCAAAAGAAACTCTGCCATAATCCACCTACGTAGCCCCTTCATGCACATTCACCCTTCATTCTTTTAACTTATTCACGCCCTGAATATTTCCATAATGGCGAACTCGGTCTGATCTTTGGATTTAAAAGAGGTACCTACATGTGTAATTCAGGTGGTGTATGGATTCGTTAATTATACACCAATTCCTTACGTACTTGGATAAGTTGGGGTGGCAATGCTGGGAATCAAGGGGAGACCAACCGTCTTCAGAACAGCGGTTCATGTCAACACCAAAGTTTATACAGCTGAAATAAAAGAACAATAAAGTTCAGCCAAAGATACACATGACCAAATATCAGATAAAACATCATTACAGCAGGAAAGTCTTGCATTATTCAGGGGAAATCTTCACTACCTGTAAAAAGAGCATTTTAAATGTCGTAGTTGGGATGGAAGATAAATGTATCACTGACCTCCAAACATTGGCTATATACTTAGGGATGTAAACAATACAATCCGACTACTAATATATGGCGAATGCATACCTTTCATTGATTTAAGTCATGATCAAAGTTAACAATCGTCGAAGTAGTCAAGCAATCGATAGCTTCAGTAGTCCACATTTATATTTCTGTGAACTAAACAATGGTATTCCTTAAGAGGGATTGACATAACAGATAAAAAGTTATGATAAAAATGTCCCACTTTCATCATAGGCTATTTAATCAAAAACAAAAACAGACTCTGTTCTTAATCACAATTGTCAGTGTTATGAATTTCAAACTGATGCTTAGCAGGTTAAGGAAAGTAACTCTTCAAAACCATTTTATCGACTAATAATTAAATGAGAATTTACATTTTACAAAGAAGGACAACACAATCTTGTTATTTAGGAAGATACAGCTGGTATGGCGTACCATAACACTGCTACAATCAATAAGAATATAGGTCCATAACAAATTAATAGTAGTTTACAATTAAAAACTAGCATATATAATAGATAATGTTTCAGAACAATAACCCCTAAACTGTTAAATACAATAATTTATATTTAATTGATTTCATGATACTTATAAATTATTCAATCATCCCCCTAATAAGCGCCCTCTCCTCTCCTATGGGAAGGAGTTAAAAGTTATATATCCTCTACACCCAGGCCCAGCCATGCTCAATGGATATTTATTACAATCATCAATTACGTATCCCATACAACAACGATCCAGAGGAGATCTTTGGCATCCACCAAAGACGTTGATCATGTTGGGGACAGATTTCGTTGTTTTTCATGCTTCCCAACTGCCAAATAATTCCTCCATAAACCCATCAATTAGCGCCACCTCCCGCCTATATTAGTGCCAATGTTTTACAAGATGTAAATGTCTCCAACGTCAGCATTGTACCCATATTACATGAAATTGCGAGTTTTTTTTATTGTGAATATCACACAATAATTGGCCAAATGCATGTTTAACAGTCAATTGTACCCATGAGTACAAGGAAAGATTAACAAGCAGCCGCAAGGGAGCACCTTGGATCGGGTCACCTGAGTGCTGGGCTTACAAGAAAGCATTTGGCAAAGTCGTTGGAAATCTCGTTAAAAGTTTTAACGCGAATTTTGACAAATAAATTTTAAAGTGAACCTTCGTATTAGAATTTTTATTTTTGTTTTTCATTTTGATAGTTAGTGTATTATGTTACCGAAACCTTCGCTTAAAATATTCCCAAATTTGCTTTTTAGCACAATGCTAAACAAACTTAACCAAAACTAGAAAAGATTTTATAAAGTTTACTTTTTAATCTATGAAGATTATTGGTTCAATCAAAATCTTGTCATTCAGAAGACAATTGTTTTGAAATTTTAGCCATTTGACCCATTTAGGCGCCTGCCCTCTGATCGCCTGAGGGTCAGCCGAGGCCCATGGGATCAATGGTGTTAAAATAACTATTTCAGGCTAAAATTCTAACCCAGTTTGACTCCTATTTTCCTATTTAAAACTAAAGCAAATAATGTTCATAAATGTGTTTTCACATAATAAACTATAGACAATTTGACTCCCCTCCCCAGGGGAAAAGGCCTGAGAATCCAAAGCCAATGAAAATTCACAGCATTTGTAAAGGGCGCTCAAGATCTGTTCAGTCCTATTGAAGAGTAATCTGGTCCATCAATCTGTTCATTCAGAAGAAGACATTTTGAAATTTTATAGCCTATTTGACACCTTTTGGCCCCGCCCCTAAGGCCCTGGAGATCGGCCAGTGACCAATATGGCATATGACGATTAAAATGCTTATCTCAGGATTAAAAATTTTTTTCTAGGGGGGGGCCACCCAGCAGTTTGAACTAATTTCCTTATGAAAAATAAGCAAATTAACATTCATAAATGTGTTTTTCCCCAATAAAAAGAATATACCAAAACTTCGACCCCTTCCCCAGGGGGAACATGAGCCCCAGGGTCCATATATTCAGACAATTTTATGTAGAGAGCCTTAAGGAACCGTTCGCTCCATCATATGAAGAATATTTCTACCGTTTCCAGGATTCAGAAGAAGATTTTTGACAGTTTTTAGCCAAATTTGACGCCCTTTTCGCCCCCGCCCCTAAGGCCCCTGGGAAGTCTAAGTTATGGAAAAATTGTAATAGAAACTCAATGGCCATTTCATAGGGATAATATGCATGACAAACATTTGACTAATTTTTCTACTATAATATGACCAAAAGTTAATGCTACAAATCCAGGGGTGAAAACTTTGAGACCCCAGGGTCAATAAATTCTACCAATTTTTGTAGAGGGCCTTGAGACTTTCTATCTATGAAGATATTTACTCTAACGCACATCTGTGAGTAGAGAAAGAATAATTTTTGAAATTCCTAGTCCAATTGTACCCGCTTTTTGCCCCTACCACCAGCCCCCTGGGGATCATATAATTCACAATTTTAGATTGGCCTTTGTCTCTAGGTTTGTTTGCAAAATTTCATTTGAAATTTCTTCAGTGAGTTTTGGATGAAGTCGAAAATGTAAATTGTTTACCACTTTGGATTCGATCACACGACGACGACGCGTATTGGACGGACAAAATGGCGATAAGAAATAGGTCAGGAAACTTCGCTCAAAAACAGCTCATTTTTTTTCGGTCGGCATATTTTATTTGGGACCATATTTTAAATCAGGATCCAAGAAGTATTATTATTGGTATATCTTTGGGTTAAAATGATATATGGACCTATATTTAATGACAGCATATCAAAAGATTTTGGGATGATCATATATCTTCGGGGTAAATATGGGATATTTGGACCATATTTTAGTCAGATAAAAGATTATAGAATTGGGTATATCATATCTTCGGTAAAAATGATAAATTGGGGACCATATTGTTAGTCAGATCAATAAGATTTAATAATTGGTATATACATATATTTGTAAAATGATACTCTGGCACACATAGTTTTAATCAGTATCAAAGTATTATTTATTGTATATCATATCTGTTGTATAAATGATATTGGATCGCATATTTTTAATCAGATCAAAAAGATACATATTAATTGGTATTAAAGTCATATCTTCGTATAAATGATATTGAACATGTCTTTAATCAGATCAAAAGATTATCATTGTGAAATCATATCTCGTAAAATGATATTGCGACGATGTTTTAATCAAGATCAAAAGATTTATTATTGTATATCATATCTTGCGTAAAATGATCATTGGACAGTTGTTTTTAATAAGGATAAAAAAGATCTGATATTAATTGTATATTCAATATCTTTCGGTAAAACCATCATAATTGGGGGACCATTGTTTTAAATCAGACAAATAAGTTTATCATTATATTCCTTATCTATCCAGTTAAAATGTATATTGGACCATGTTTTTAATCAAATCAAAAGATTAATCATATTAATATAATCTTATCCTTCGGTAAAATGATATTGGGGACCCATGTTTTAATCAGATGCAAAAGCATTATTTATTGGTATATGCTATCTTCAGTACAATGATATTGGAACCATGTTTAATCCCAGTATCAAAGCATTATTATTGTATATCCTATCCTTCGTTAAATGATATTGGACCATGTTAACAGATACAAAAGATTATTATTGTATAATCATATCTTCGTAAAAATGAATGGTACCATGTTTTAATCAGTCAAAGACTTATTATTGTTACATGTATATCATATCTTCGTTAAATGGATATTGGATCCATGTTTTTAATCAGATCAAAAGAATTATTATTGTATAGATCTTATCCTTCGTAAAATGATAATTGGACCATGTTTTAACTCAGATCAAAAAGATTACATTAATTATCTTATCTTCGTAAAAGATATTGGACCATATTCTTCAATCAGATCAAGAGTATTATTTGTAATATATATGCATATCTTCGCTAAAATGAATATTGAACCATGTTTTAATCAAATCAAAAGATTATTATTTGTATATCCTATCTTCGTAAAAATGATATTGCGACCATGTTTTAATCAGATCAAAAGATTATTATTGTATATCATAATCTTGCGTAAAATGATATTGGGATCGCATGTTTTAATCAGATCAAAAGATTATCATATATCATTATCTTCTAAAATGATATTGGACCATTATTTTCATCAGATCTAAAAGACTATATGTGGTATATTCACCCAATAACCCTTTACCACCTGTAAGCGACTTTGGACGCCCCCGCACCATCTCAATGCAAGCGACTCTGGATGCCATTTTGACACTATCAATGCTTTGCTAGCTTCGTGTATCACATGATAAAAGCGCCACCTGTGTTCAGACTTCACAATCTAATTATAGACGTGAACCAAAGGTGTTTCTAACGTCAATGATCATATGAAAAAATTTTTCGGGCCCACCAGGGGTTTTTTAACCTTTATAAATAACTCTGAATGATATTAATCTCGAGAAATCACACATGTGGTTCCACTGCTTCAGCTCATGTTACCTAAGCGACGCCATCATGGCTTCTGTTGTGATGATTACGGGCAGATATTTGCGAATTTAAAAGTACAATGTCATGATATTAAAATATCACAGGCCTAAAAAGCATTTTAATCTGACAATGATTTAAAACGATGTTTTATTCAATTTGACCGAGTCGAAACATCTGACGGTCATGAAGAACGGCGAGGTCCCATACTATCGGCCATTACCTGACGGCCAGGCTGTTGGGAATGGGACTGGTCGAGTTTAGCAAGCCGGAGTGTTGATAATTTTGTTAGAAACTTGTTGTCAAAACTTCAATAAACCTTTAGCGTACTATATACTATCATTTAATGTTGCATAGATCTTATTTTCGGTCATTAATTTCAACAGGCAAATAACCTGTACAACATTCCGCACAACAACACACTACTCGGAACGATAGAAAGTAAAAGTAAGCGGTGAACGGGTCGTTGAACCGGAGCGACAAAGCAGAAATAAAACAGTGTTTTTCAAGAGCAAATATATTGACTGAGCACATAGATTACATGATTATTAGGTGCCTGATGGAATTGATCTAACAATGTGGCGATCCGATACCGAATCCTACGATTTCAAGGCGTTTGACGGTTGCACAGAATCCGGGACCAACAATCACCAGTGAGATACAAGAAAAAGATTCAAATAAAGTATAAACTGTTTATATGGTTGATTTTTACAAAATCAATACTTGGTCTTTATATATTTGATAAATGTTTGATTGAATAATAAAACGCATATTTAGTCAATTTTGAACATTCCTATTTATATCTCAATTTTTAGCCAATAGAGTTACGGTGGAAGTACGCAGGATTCAGCCACTGTAACTGTAAAAAAAAATTAAATCATTTGAATTTTGAAAATGGACGTCATCTCTCTCAAAATATACTACGCAACATCAATTACGGATGGAATCAAAAATTCAAAACCATCTCTGATGGAAATTGGTACACTCGTATGATAAATTAATTTAAGCATAAAATCACGCATATCATAAACATTTTTTCATTGTTACTTTTATTGTTGGTCATAATACAGAAAATACATTAGAGATTAAGAAAAAAATGATTTGAAATCTTATAAGGGTACTTACAATTTTGAATTTAGTTCTAGGCTTTTTAGTTTTTATTTTAAATCGCGTGGATTTAGATTTATTACTCATTTAATTAGTCCACCTTTCGTTTTTATGGGGTTCACAGTCTACAGTACTCCGTTGCGGTAGCCTAATATTAATATATTCTATTTTTTAATATATATTTTTCCGACCTCGTAATGAATAACGAAATTTTGATAATGCTTTTTACAATTCTCTAAAATTCAAAAAATTATGATTATATCATTATCAATGTTAATGAAGAATACAACAATATGCATCGAGCGTGATACGCAGCTGCCTGATTGTAGCTTCGCGGTTCCTTATCATTCAAAGTGAAATTATCGATGAAAGTTCAGAACATCTAGTGTACATTCCTTTACATTGTTGGAGCTATGACCAGCAGTTAATGAGCGTATTATTTTTTGCTTTTGAAAGATCGCAGATCCACAAATTTCAGGTAGTAAACGATATTCGAACGCCGATCTTTCCTCAATAATGTCGTGAAAACTTGAAGTACAGTCGGATACCTCGTTGACAGATACCCGTATCAGATATATATTAGTTTTGTTTACAGATATGTCAAAGTTATATTTGTGCAATTTGTTTTTTGCTAAAATTTATAAAAAAATGCGGCAATATTTTTGAGTAATTTTCGCGACAACCGATTTTCTGACGCTGTAAGACTGTTTTTTAATAATTTGTTGAAGTCCTGCATATCGAATAAATATTTGACAAAATGGATAGCATTCACTGTGTAGGGTTTTGATTCATTTTGAAGGGCAACTTTATTACCAAAAACGATTTGCTCAACCTAATAACATGAAAGTAAATAAATTCCAACTTAAAAAACGTATTATCAATCCAGAATGGTAAAACTCAAAAAGTGCCCATTGAGATGGATGCATACACGTTCAGAATGTTCTCAAAGATAGATTTGCAACAATATTCGGTGGTTGCAACAATTGGATATTACTTCCTCATGGAAGCCTGGGGATGCTTACTAGTTTGCATAAGCATCATTACTCTTGCTCTACTAATCTGTGAACAAATAACAGATTCGATACTTATCGCGTAGCGTCTCTTAATCATTACTTCTTGGGCACATTGATTATATATATATATAATGACCTACTCAGTGTGATAGATATTGTGAAATGTTTAGTCCTATTAAGAACCTTTTCATGTCTTACAATTTTTTAAGCTGCTTATTGGGTCGAATATGGTATCCATATCAAAGCATAACAGTGCTAAATATAGCAGATTTTACCTTGCCGACATCGGTAACCAATATATAGAATCAAAGTACTGTAGTACCTAAAAACTGGCCATCGATCGCGCTCTCAAATGATTGGAGGACTATATTCTCCTCAAAGTCAACATTTCCACAGGTAGGCTCTTGTAGCATCCACCATGGGCCTGTAATGTATCAGGGTATATATGATATAGGACACTTACAACCGATAACATCCCAAAATAACGTTACAGAAACCTGTAAATGTTTTGTTTATATCATGTGTACAATTGTAAAGCAACGTGCCTTTGAAAATATAAGATTTATTAATTATGGTTTATTGATTTATGCAATAAGCTTTTTCAAAAAATTTTGAAGTTGTAGGAAAGCATCATTTACTACTAATATTAAACTCTTTTAATATGATACCGAAGTTTACAGTTACTGTTAAAAGTTTTAAATTCATAACTACATTGTATCCAGTATAGATAACACCCCAACAACTACACACCTCAAACTAACCTTGACCCTTCACATTTACTGTGACCTCAAATTGGTCCTGACCCTTCCCATTTACTGTGACCTCAAATTAACCTTGACCCTTCCCACTTATGGTGACCTCAAATTGGTCTTGACCCTTCCCATTTACTGCCATTTACTGTGACCTCAAATTAACCTTGACCCTTTCTACTTATTGTGACCTCAAATTGGTCTTGACCCTTCCCACTTATTGTGACCTCAAATTGGTCTTGACCCTTCCCATTTACTGTGACCTCAAATTAACCTTGACCCTTTCTACTTATTGCAACATTAAATTAACCTTAACGCTTTTCACTCATTGTGAACCTTTAACCTTGAGCACTTCTTGTGACCTATAATTAACCTTGACCCTTCCCACTTATTGTGACCTCAAATAAATCTTGCCCCCCTTACACTTACCGTGACCCCACACCATTCACAGCGCATGCCTGCCAAACATTCAGCTGACCAGCAGGTTTTCTTGCATGCCACACATTTGGAGTTGGCTGGTAGGTTTCCCTCCCTCCATTGATGGTACTGGACAACGTTAACCTATAAAATACTCTGGTGTTACTGCCAATTAAATCAAACTTGGAGCATTGCTATCGAGGTCAGGCAAGACGGTATGAACAGAAAATGACCTTATCGTTGTCCCACATGCATAAATATAAATACAACCTTACTTAACCACTGACACTAAATATTCACTAATATCATGTAATTTGAGTCTAAGTTGAGGTTAGTTGCAGAATCTTTTTGTTCTTACATTATTTGAGATTCAACCTTGAAACAAAATTCATCTCATAAACATCAATAAAGACATGTATTTGGGACTTGCAGTTGCACATGAAATAAAAGATGACCTTGATAATATATCAGTAATCATTACTTTAACCTTGACACACCAATACGACCTTGACCTTACTCACCAGCTCCTTGTGTGGAACATAGGTAGCACATTCCTTACAGTCACTGACCACAAAGTCTTGGCAGTCCAAATGGGCATAATACTCACACACTGTAAAGGCAACAACAATTATGATCAAAGTACTGAAAGTACTCAAAGAAGCACTTGTGAAGGCAATGACAATCATGATCAAAGTACTGTGAGTACTCTAGGACCCACTCTTGAATAAGGAAATGGAATAACAATTGAAATTAAAATAATTGCTTACAATTTGCCTTATTTCTGTGTTGTTAACATGAATAAAAACACAGCCAATCAAAAGAATTATGTGGGTTTTACTGTACAGTCGATAAGTCCCACCTTACAGTGATTATGACGTCACAAAACTCACGTCAAATGTTGATGTCATAATCACCAGATGGTGGGACTAATCGATTGTAAAGTGTACTTTACCCACATCGTTTTAGGATCTCAAAACCCCTGTATTAAGTTACACTGTTGTTGTATGGTCCAGTCATGAAATTAGGAACAAACCAAATATCTTTGTTTAAAACTATGTTAAGAAAGTTTCACATTATATGCAATAATGAATGTAGTACAAACTCCAGAATCTTTTCTTTGCAGCATCATGGAAAGCTGGTATAACCTAAAGACATTATTCCATAAGAGAAAGGCGGAAGGAGAGACATCCTCAATGTACTAATCCATTGTAGATTGAGAAACACCATGACAACGAACTCAAGAAGATGGTACTCACATTCACACCGAATGGCAAGACTGTCTTCTAGGCGTTTGCGACACACATTACAAAACTTGCGTTTGAAGTGACTCGGCTCCGTCCAGCAGTGGGCTACAGGGTTCTGGAAAGTAGAAGTTAAATGCTGTGGTAACTGGCTTGTTAGTAAATGTAGGCCTTAAACTTGTAAATTAAAAGTGGAGTCATTCAAGTTAGATTGTATCCCAAGTAGATGACATTTCAGGACAGCAATTTGATATAAAACTAATTTGAGCGAGTCCATCTATCTAAAGTAAATTACAAATCAAACTTCATAATGAATTCAATAGCTTTCATCCCTTGTAGATAGGAGTAAAATATTCTGTTTATCATATTTCTAGTACAGTACTATCATTCATGAGAATATATGAGAGAGAGAAGACTGAAACAGAGATGTATTATATACATATATATAAGTGCGCAAGATTTCTAGCACTAAAACGACAGAAAAATTGCATTTGTTTTCCTATGAAGCAAGAAAGTGTGAAACCAGTCAGCAGTAACTGAATATATGTTAAAAACTTCAACTCTGTAGCTGATGTGATTGCAGATGCAGATATATAGCTTAACTTGATTGTCATTATTACCCAGTCCCCTGCCAACTGTTTGTTATCCAGCTGATGAGTGCAAGAACCTCATATCCACCTCGTAGCCCCTTCATGCACATTACCTTAATTCTTTTAACTTATTCACCCCTGAAATTTCATAATGGACTGGTCTGATCTTTGATTTAAAAGAGCCTACATGTGTATTCAGGGGTGTATGAGTTAATATTACACAAATTCTTACGTACCTTGATTAAGTTGGTGGCAATGCTGGAACAAGGGGAGACAACCGTCTTCAGACAGCGTTCATGTACCACAAAGTTACAGACTGAAATAAAGAACAATAAAGTTCAGACAAAGATCACATGACAAATCAGATAAAAACATCATTACAGCAGGAAGTCTATCATTTCAGGGAAATCTTACTACCTGTAACAGAGCATTTAAATGTGTAGTTGGGGAAGAAAAATGTACACTGACCTCCAAACATTGGCTATATACTAGGGGTGTAACAATACATCCGACTACTAATATATGGCGAATGCATACCTTTCAATTGATTAAGTCATGATCAATTAACAATCGTCGATAGTATGTCAAGCAATCGATAGCTTCAGTAGTCACATTTTTTTCTGTGACTAAAACAATGTATTCTAAGAGGATTGACATAACAGATAAAAGTTATGATAAAATGTCACTTTTTCATCATAGCTATTCAATCAAAAAAAACAGACTCTGTTCTTAATCACAATTGTCAGTGTGTATGAATTTCAACTGATGCTAGCAGGTTAAGGGAAGTAACTCTAAACCATTTTATCAACTATAATTAAATAGAATTACATTTTACAAAGAAGACAACACATCTTGTATTTAGAAGATACACTGGATGCGTACCATACACTGCTACAATCAATAAGAATATGGTCCATAACAAATTATAGTAGTTACAATAAAACTAGCTATAAATAGATATGTTTCAGAACATAACCCCTAAACTGTTAATACAATAATTTATATTAATTGATTTCCTGTATTTATAATCATCAATCATCCCCCTAATAAGCGCCCCTCCTCTCTTATGGGAAGGAGTTGAAGTTATATATCCTCACACCCAGGCCCCCATCTCATGGATATTTATTACATCATCATTGTATCCCATAACAACAGATCCCAGAGGGATTTTGGCATCCACCAAAGAGTGATCAATGTTGGGACAATTTCTTTGTTTTTCATGCTTCAACTGCCATATTCTCCATAACCATAATTAGTGCCCCTCCCCCTATAAGTGCCATGTATTTAACAATGTTTTAGAAGATGTTATGTCTCCAACATCAGCATTGTATCCCATATTACATGAAATTGCGAGTCTTTTTTTATGTGAATCACAACATAATAGGCCAAATGCATGTTAACTGTAACAGTCAATGTACCATGAGTACAGAAAGATTAACAAGAGGCCCAAGAGGCCTTGACGGTCACCTGAGTGCTGCTACAGAAAGAGCATTGCAAAGTCGGTTGAAATCTGTTAAAAGTATTTACGAATTTGAATAAATTTTAAAGTTGAACCTTCGTATTAGAATTTTTATTTTTTGTTTTTCATTTTGATAGTTAGTGTATTATGTTACCAAACCTTCGCTTAAAATTCCAATTTGCTTTGCCAATGTTAAACAACTTAACCAAACTAGAAGATTTTATAAATTTTACTTTTTAATCTATGAAGATTATTTGGTTCAATCAAATCTGTCAATTCAGAAGACAATTTTTGAAATTTTAGCCATTTTGACCCATTTAGGCCCTGCCCCTCTGATCCCTGAGGGTCAGCCAGGCCCATGGATATGGTGTTAAAATACTATTTCAGGCTAATAATTCTAACCCAGTTTGACTCATTTCCTATTAAAACTAAGCAAATAATGTTCATAAATGTGTTTTTCACATATAAACTATAGACAATTTGACTCCCTCCCCAGGGGAAAGGCTGAGATCCCAAAGCCATGAAATTCACACATTTTGTAAAGGGCCTCAAGATCTTTCAGTCTATGAAGAGTATCTGGTTCCATCAAATCTGTCAATTCAGAAGAAGACTTTTGAAATTTTAGCCTATTTGACACCTTTTGGCCCCGCCCCTAAGGCCCCTGGAGATCGGCCAGGACCAATATGGATATGACGATAAAATGCTATCTCAGGATAAAAATTCTAGCCCAGTTTGACTAATTTCCTATGAAAAATAAGCAAATTACATTCATAAATGTGTTTTTCCCCAATAAAAGCTATACCAAACTTGACCCCTTCCCCAGGGGGGAACATGAGACCCCAGGGTCATATAATTCACAATTTTTGTAGAGGCCCTTAAGACCTTTCCATCTATGAAGAATATTTCTACCAGTTCCAGGATTCAGAAGAAGATTTTTGAAGTTTTAGCCATTTTGACCCCTTTTCGCCCCGCCCCTAAGGCCCCTGGGAGTCAGTTATGGAAAAATTTGTTAATAGGACTCAATGGCCATTTCATAGGGATAATTCTGACAACATTTGACTAATTTTCTACTATAAATGACCAAAGAATGCTACAAAATCCAGGGTGAAACTTGAGACCCCAGGGTCATATAATTCACAATTTTTGTAGAGGGCCTTGAGACCTTTCTATCTATGAAGAGTATTTTACTCTACCACATCTGTGAGTAGAGAAGAATATTTTTGAAATTCTAGTCAATTGTACCCCTTTTTGCCCCTACCACAGCCCCCTGGGGGATCATATAATTCACAATTTTGATTGGCCTTATGTCTTAGGTTTGTGCAAAATTTCATTGAAATTTCTTCAGTGATTTTTGAGAAGTCGAAAATGTAAATTGTTTACGCACACACGACGGACGACGCGTTTGGACGGACAAATGGCGATAAGAATAGGTCAGTTGAAACTTCGTCTCAAAAACAGCTGATTTTTTTTCGTCCATATTTTATTGGACCATATTTTAATCAGATCAAAAGATTATTATTGTATATCTTTGTAAAATGATATTGGACCATATTTTAATCAGATCAAAAGATTTTGTATATCATATCTTCGTAAAATGATATTGGACCATATTTTAGTCAGATCAAAAGATTATAATTGTATATCATATCTTTGTAAAATGATATTGGACCATATTTTAATCAGATCAAAAGATTATTATTGTATATCATATCTTTGTAAAATGATATTGGACCATATTTTAATCAGATCAAAAGATTATAATTGTATATCATATCTTCGTAAAATGATATTGGACCATGTTTTAATCAGATCAAAAGATTATCATTGTATATCATATCTTCGTAAAATGATATTGGACCATGTTTTAATCAGATCAAAAGATTATTATTGTATATCATATCTTCGTAAAATGATATTGGACCATGTTTTAATAAGATAAAAAGATTATAATTGTATATCATATCTTCGTAAAATGATATTGGACCATGTTTTAATCAGATCAAAAGATTATCATTATATATCTTATCTTCGTAAAATGATATTGGACCATGTTTTAATCAAATCAAAAGATTATCATTATATATCTTATCTTCGTAAAATGATATTGGACCATATTTTCATCAGATCAAAAGATTATTATTGTATATATCATATCTTCGTAAAATGATATTGGACCATGTTTTAATCAGATCAAAAGATTATTATTGTATATCATATCTTCGTAAAATGATATTGGACCATGTTTTAATCAGATCAAAAGATTATTATTGTATATCATATCTTCGTAAAATGATATTGGACCATGTTTTAATCAGATCAAAAGATTATCATTATATATCTTATCTTCGTAAAATGATATTGGACCATATTTTCATCAGATCAAAAGACTATTATTGTATATCACCCAATAACCCTTTACCACCTGTAAGCGACTTTGGACGCCCCCGCACCATCTCAATGCAAGCGACTCTGGATGCCATTTTGACTATCAATGTTTTGCTAGCTTCGTATCACATGATAAAAGCGCCACCTGTGTTCAGACTTCACAATCTAATTATAGACGTGACCAAATTTCTAACCAATCAAAAATCGGCACAGTGTTACTTTATAAAACTCTGAATATATTAACCGAGAAAATCACACATGTGTTCACTGCTTCACTCATGTTACCGGCGACGCCATCATGGCTTCTGTTGTTGATATTACGGCAGATATTTGGAATTAAAAGTACAATGTCATGATATTTAAATATCACAGGCCTAAAAGCATTTAATCTGACAATGATTTAAACGATGTTTTATTCAATTTGACCGATCAAAAATCTGACGGTCATGAAGAACGGCGAGGTCCCATACTATCGCCATTACCTGACGCCGTGTTGGAATGGACTGGCGAGTTTACAGCCGTGAGTGTTGATAATTTTGTTAGAAACTTGTTGTCAAAACTTCAATAAACCTTTAGTATACTTCATTTAATGTTGATAGACTATTTTCGTGCATTTTTCAACAGCAAATAATGTACAAACATCCCACAACAAACACACTACTCGGAACGATAGAAAGTGAAAGTAGCGGTGAACGGGTCGTGAACCGGCACGGACAAAGCAGAAATAACAGTGTTTTTCAGAGCAAATATATTGACTGAGCCATGATTCAGATATTAGGGCTGTGGATTGTCTAACATGTGGCGATCCGATCCGATCCACGATTCAGGGTTGACGATTCACAGATCGGACCACAAATCACCAGTGAGATACAAGAAAAAGATTCAAATAAAGTAAAACTGTTTTTGTTGATTTTACAAATCAATACTGGTCTTATATATTGATAAATGTTTGATTGATAATAAAACCATTTTTAGCAATTTTACATTCCTTATCATTAAGCAATAGAGTTACAGGTGAAGTACAGCAGGATTCAGTCACTGTAACTGTAAAAAAAATTAAATCATTTGAATTTTGAAATGACGTCATCTCAAAAATACTACTGCACATCAAATACGGCATGAATCGAAATCAAACCATCTGTGAAATGGTACACTGTATATAAATTAATTGTAAGGCATAAATCACCATATCATAACATTTTCATTGTTACTTTTATTTTGGTCAAATACAGAAAAACATAGAGATTAAGAAAAAAATATTTGAAATCTATAAGGGTAGTTACAATTTAATTTAGTTCTAGGCTTTTTAGTTTTATTTTTAATCGGGTGATTTATGATTTTTACTCATAATTAGCCTACCTTTCGTTTTTAATGGGGTTCACATCTACAGTACTTGTGCGGTAGCCTAATATAATATATTCGTATTTTTATATATTTCCGACCCGTAATGAAAACGAAATTGATAATCTTTTACATCTCTAAAATTCAATAATTATGATTTATCATTATCATTTTATGAAGAATTTACAACATTGCATCGAAGCGTGGATACGCAGCTCTTGTGTACTTCCGGTCTACTTCAAAGTGAAAATATCGATGAAATTCAGACATCAGTGTACATTCCTTTACATTTTGGAGCTATGACAGCATTAAAGAAGGTATTATTTTTTGCTTTTGAAAGATCGCGATCCACAAATATCAGGAGTAACGAATATTCGTATCCGATCTTTCTCAATAATTCGTGAAAACTTGAGTACGCGGATACTCGTTACAGCCCTATCAGATATATATTAGTTTGTTTACAATATTTCAAGTTATTTGTGCAATTTTTTTTTCTAAAATTTATAAAAAAATCGGCAATATTTTGAGTATTTCCGACAACCATTTTCTGACCTGTAGATGTTTTTAATAATTTTTGAAGTCCTCATATCGAATAATATTTGAAAATGATAGCATCACTGTGTAGTTTGATTCATTTTGAAGCAACTTTATTACCAAAACATTTCTCAAAAATAAACATGAAAGTAAATAAATCCAACTTTAAAAACGTATTATCAATCCAGAATGAAAACTTCAAAAAGTGCCATTGAGATGGTGCATACACTTGACAGATGTTGCAACAATATTCGTGTTGAACATTGTATACTTTCCTCATGGAAGCCTGGTGATGCAGTCTACTAGTTTGCATAAGCATCATTTACTCTTCCTCACTATCTTGAACCAAATACAGATTGATATTATGTGTAGCCGTCTCTATATCATTACTTTTGCAAATTGATTTATATATATAATGACCTACTCAGTGTGACGATATTGTGAAATGTTAGTCCTATTAAGGACCTTTTCATGTCTTAAAATTTTTAGCGCTTATTGGGTCGAATATGGTATCCATTCCAAAGCATATACATGTATAACATTCCCTTGCGACATCGTAACCAATATATAAATAATTGATATTGGATTCTTCATTTAAAATTGATACAGAAACATGACACTTGACAATCATCTCAAGCTAAAAATAGAAAACAGTTGTGGTGTTTCCAATGTCGCCTTTTTCTTTTATGAATATTGATAGCTAATTATCACCTCTCCAGGGTCCCATGGGTAATAAACTGTTGATACTTTAAAATCAATGCTATATATATCTCCGTTCATTTAGTACATGTACACTTATAAATGGTTATGGAGTTCCAACATATCACCATGGCCACCAGCTCTTTATCTCCATATTAGGAGTTCAAAACCCTGATAAAACAGTATTTTGCAGGTTCTGACCATAGATCAGTGGTTCTTTCTCCAGGTACTCTGGCTTTCTTAAGCTTGTACCCCCTAAACCTGGCCTGATGTTTAAAAATTACCCTAGCTTGCTGTTGACAGGATGTTAAACCAAAAGTAAAGCAGAAACCATAAATCTTGAGCTACGAAAAGATTTCGAGGGTTTGGTGACGTTCATGGACAAGCATATGAGCCAATCTGATTACCTCGTCTTTTTTCTTCAAAACTACGTTCGCAGAAGTAGGCAAGGTGTTCCGATTACATACAAACAAGTGCATTGCTGTGGATGAAGAACATGCGTGCGGAACATCTATATAGAACTGACTTCTCCAACGCTCACATGTGTGTAGCATCTTAATAGAACTGATCATGACCTACCCAGATCTCACGCCCGCGGAACATCTATATAGAACTGACTTCTCCAACGCTCACATGTGTGTAGCATCTTAATAGAACTGATCATGACCTACCCAGATCTCACGCCGCAGAACATCTATATAGAACTGACCTTCCCAAGGCTCACGTGTGCATAACATCTATATAGAACTGACCTACCCAGATCTCACGCCCGTGGAACATCTATATAGAACTGACATACCAAGATCTCACGCCCGCGGAACATCTATATAGAACTGACCTACCCAGATCTCACGCCTGCAGAACATCTATATAGAACTGACCTACCCAGATCTCACGCCTGCAGAACATCTATATATTTAGAACTGACCTTCCCAAGGCTCACATGTGCATAGCGTCTATATAGAACTGACCTATCCAGGGCTAACACACACAGAACATCTATATAGCTATATAGAACTGACTTTTCCAAGGCTCACATGTGCATAGTGTCTATATAGAACTGACCTACCCAGGGCTCACGCACGCAGAACATCTATATAGAACTGACCTACCCAGATCTCACGCCCGCAGAACATCTATATATATAGAACTGACTTTTCCAAGGCTCACATGTGCATAGTGTCTATATAGAACTGACCTACCCAGGGCTCACGCAAGCAGAACATCTATATAGAACTGACCTACCCAGATCTCACGCCCGCAGAACATCTATATATATAGAACTGACCTTCCCAAGGCTCACGTGTGCATAGCGTCTATATAGAACTGACCTGTCCAGGGCTAACACACACAGAACATCTATATAGCTATATAGAACTGACTTTTCCAAGGCTCACATGTGCATAGTGTCTATATAGAACTGACCTACCCAGGGCTAACACACACAGAACATCTATATAGAACTGACTTTCTCAAGGCTCACATATGCATAGTGTCTATATAGAACTGACTTACCCAGGGCTCACACACACAGAACATCTATATAGAACTGACCTACCCAGGGCTAACACACACAGAACATCTATATAGAACTGACCTACCTAAGGCTCACGTGTGCATAGCGTCTATATAGAACTGACCTACCCAGGGCTCACACACACAGAACATCTATATAGAACTGAACTGACTTTTCCAAGGCTCACATGTGCATAGTGTCTATATAGAACTGACCTACCCAGGGCTCACGCAAGCAGAACATCTATATAATATAGAACTGACCTTCCAAAGGCTCATATGTGCGTAGCATCTAAATAGAACTGACCAACCCAGGGCTCACGAAAGCAAAACATCTATATATAGAACTGACCTACACTGGGCTCACGCACACGGAGCATCTGAATAAAACTGACTTACCCATAGCTCACGCGGGTGGAACATCTGTATAGAACTGACCTACATGGGGCTCAAGCATGCGTAGCATCTAAATAGAACTGACTTTCACTCCGCTCATGCGCGCAGAACATCCATATATAGAACTGACTTTCACTGGGCTCAGGCAGGCTAAACATCTATATACAAGAGATCCCAGAGGGATCTTGACGCCCACCATTGTATGTTCTATGTTAGTCAAATGAATGATAGATTTTTTTGTTCTTTTCTCTTCTTTCTCTCTTCATTCTAGTTGCATTATCATTCAAACAATCAGATATAAATATGGACAAAGTCGTTACCGTTCATTTGATGTGTGTGGATTATATTTGAAGCATTTGTCAAGAAAGTGCAAAATAAAACTTGATATGTTAATCTTGAAAATTGCAATATAAAACTTCAGGATTCACAATTCATTATTGTAACGATATAAGTTTCAGAGTCAAAATCTATATGGCACAACAAGGGACCAAGGGAACCATCCATGTGAAGTTTGAACAAAATCTCTTTAGTAGTTCTGAATAACAAACTTCAACAGCCAAAATCCAAGATGGCTGCCTGGTGGCCATCTTGTTTTTCCGATCGGCCTCAAAATTTGTATGGCACAACTAGGGACAAATGGGATCCTCCATGTGAAATTTGAACAAGATTCCTTCCGTAATTCTCAAGAAATATCGATAACAATCTTCAACAGCCAAAATCCAAGATGGCTGCCTTGTGGCCATCTTGTTTTTCGAATCAGCCACAAAATCTGTATGGCACACGCGGGACCAAGGGAACCATCCATGGGAAGTTTGAAGAAAATCCCTTCAGTAGTTCTAAAGAAATAGCGATAACAAACTTCAACTGCCAAATTCAAAGAAGGCTGACTGGCAGCCATCTTGTTTTTCCGATCAGCCTCAAAATCTGTATGGCACAAATGGACCAAGAGAACCCTTCATGTGAAGTTTTAACAAAATCCCTTCAGTAGTTCTTAAGGTATATATTGATAACAGACTTCAACTGCCAATATCTAAGATGGCTGCATGGCTGCCATCTTGTTTTTCAGATCAGCCTCAAAATTTGTTTGGCACAACTAGAGACCAATGGGATCCTCCAGGTGAAATTTGAACAAAATCCCTTCCGTAATTCTCAAGAAATATTGATAACAAATTTCAACAGCCAAAATTCAAGATGTTTCTGATCAGCCTCAAAATCTGTATGGCACAACTAGGGACCAAGGGTACCCTCCATGTGAAGTTTGAACAAAATCCCTTAAGTAGATCTCAAGAAATATTGATAACAAACTTCAACTGCTAAATCTTGTTTTTCCGATCAGCCTCAAAATTTGTATGGCACAACTAGAGACCAATGGGATCCTCCATGAGAAATTTGAACAAAATCCCCAAAATTCAAGATGGCTGCTAGGCAGCCATCTTGTCTTTCCGATCAGCCTCAAAATCAGTATGGCACAACTAGGGACCAAGGGTACCCTCCATGTGAAGTTTGAACAAAATCCCTTAAGTACCGTATTTTCCGGAGTATAAGCCGCTACTTTTTTACCTGAAAATCGGCAGTGCGGCTTATACATCAGTGCGGCTTATATATCAGTGCGGCTTATCCGTGGACGAAAACCAAAATCTGACCATGTTTTGCATGAGTACGTCGTGATTCACGTGTGGAAATCGTTAGTTTTACTCGCCAGTTTTGTTAAGTTATACATCGACCAAATCACTGTAAAAAGTGTTTAAAAGATAAAATATGCAATGAAAATATATTAAAGATGAAAATAATTACGTATCAGATTCATGTTGATTCGTAAAATTGTTTAATTCACGGCAAATCGGCCGACTGAAGTGTGGTTGTTTCCAGTCACAACACAATGGCGGTTTAGTAAAGTTATACATCGAAAAAATCACTGTAGAAATGTTTAAATTATATAATATGTGATAAAAATATAATAAAGATATAAATAATAACGTACCAGATACATGATCAGTCGTGAAATTGTTTAATTCACGGAAAATTGGCCGACTGAAGCGTGGTTGTTTACAGTCACAACAAAATGGCGGACTGATTTCGCTATCGATTTGCTGCAGGATTGTTACCAAGAAAATAATAATTAAAACGTCAAAAATCATCAAATATAAATCAATAAGTTAAATATATTATTTAAATATTATGTGTGTGCAAGAAATGTCCGCGGACAGCGAGAAAACGATCTTCTGAATGACTGCTATTGCTAACTTGCACACATGTTACACCAGGGGTAGAATTTAACTTTTTAAGCCACTATCCATTTTTGGCAAGTTGGTAAAATTCCAACTCGCCAAATCAGAAACTTGCTTGCCACTTTGAAATTTGTATTAAAATCAACCAATTCATTGATAACTATTATATTTATTTATTGTATATAACAATAAATGTTTTACGTTTTAGTGTCGCTATATAAGTGTAGTTTGACAACTTTTTATTTTCAGAATGACAATTATTTAGCATTTGTGAAAATAAAAAAAATATTAAAAAAACCTTATATATGATTAAAGTGTTTTTGTCTAAACTTAACTGCAAATAACAGCAGGATTTATACTTGTCCTTTTTCATCTTGTGCATGCTTTTGCAATTTTGTTATGTCAGCCATTTTAGCAAACTACTTAAAACATTAGGAAGAAAGATTTTTCACGGAACACCTCTAAACTTTTCCATACCAAATCAATGTCGCTGTTTTTGAGACGTTTTAAAGTATACAGTATTTCAAAGTGTCGACAAGACGCTGCATTTGGAATGTTGTGCTTTCGATTCACGATTCATTTAGGCTATAGTTTGGCACACAATTTAGGACAGGTGTATTGATTGGAAAATTTAGTAACTATACATATGTATTTGAAATGACGAACGATGCACCCGCTCGCCAAAAAATGCAAGTACAATATTTTTCCACTCGCCATTTCAAAAACTAACTCGCATTTGGCGAGTGTGCGAGTGTTAATTTCGAACCCTGTTACACTCGGTCAACATGTGTATTTCTCGGAATCCTGTCGCTGTGATTTCAATGAAATAATCAGCAATCAAGTTTATTCACATGTTTTACATGTTATATAGAACATTATAGCAATGTTATGAGCATCAAAAAGTCTATAAAACACCATATTATCGATCTCTGTAGCGGCAAACACCACGAGGTCATAATCCGGAAAATTACAAAAATAAGGCTTCGGTGAATTGCATCATGGGATACCTAGTTTACAAACAGTGGAAGAACACCCTAAACGAAGTCGATTGATACAGTAACTCTATTCACAAAGATATATTTAATTCATAGAATATATCAAAATAGATATATAATCCATTCCTATGCATAACGTTACCGAAGAAAGTATTTTATCGGCGTACTGAAATATGAGCGAGAGTAAGCATGAAATCAAACTTGCACACGTGTTTCACATATGTGGGTCAACAGGGGAATTACCCAGAATCCTGTCGCCGTGATTTTAATGAAATAATCAGCAATCAAGTTTATACACGTAAATCACATGTAATTAAGAACATTTTACCGAGTGTAAAACACCGCACAGTCATATTAAACAGAAACATGAAACACAGATGGTTACGTGGGTGCATGGGCCTAACTTTTGGGTGCGGCTTATATTACGGTGCGTCTTATACGTGTACAAAACCTGAAAAAATCGTAAAAAAGGCCTCTGCGGCTTATACACAGGTGCGGTTTATTGTCCGGAAAATACGGTAGATCTCAAGAAATATTGATAACAAACTTCAACTGCCAAAATCAAAGATGGCTGCCTGGCGGCCATCTTGTTTTCCGATCAGCCAAAAAATCTGTATGGCACAACTATGGACCAAGGGGACGCTCCATGCAAAGTTTGAACAAAATCCCTGCAGTAGTTTTTAAGAAATAATGATAACAAGCATTGTGTACGGACGGACGACCGACGACAGAAGATGGACGACGGAAGACAGACGACGGACCAGGGACGCAGGGCGATATGAATAGCCAACCATCTGATGATGGTGGGCTAAAAACTGATGTACCAAGGACTCATGCGTGCGGAATATTTAGATAGAACTGACCTACAATACCCGGAAAATCTATATAGAAATGTAGGTATGACAGTAGATATGTAGGTATGACAGTAGATATGTAGGTATGACA